>JAGVVM010003351.1:0-47837 GCA_019149425.1 Psidium friedrichsthalianum
TTTAGAGAGGGAGAGTATGTCTTTGGCGTGGCTCACATTTTTGCCTCCTTTAACGACACATTCATTGTAAGTGTATTATGATTGGTTTAGTTAAGAAGTTCGTTTGTTCTTTATACACCCTTAATCGGAAATTTCTTTTCTTGCTTGAATTTCAGCATGTGACTGACTTATCTGGTAGAGAGACCCTCGTCCGTATTACTGGTAAGCAAGTAATGATTAGAATGTTTACTTTTGGATCCTGTGCAAATTGCTTTTTTGTTTTTCCTTGTGGTCATATGCACGCTGAGTAGGATTTTGAACAATCGGAATCCCTTGTAGCCACAATGATTCATTTCACGCTGTGATCAGCAAAGAAAACGTTTAGACCAGTTAGGAGTATGGCGAGTCTTGATTTTGCCTCATTCAGTCCTTAAATTTTACTGCGTCAAAATTTTCACTACTATTATTTTATGTACAAATGGACTGACATATAGAAAGCTTAGAGTTGGTAAAGTAAGCTGTGGATAATGTAGTTGTGGAAAGCAAAACGAAAAGAAAACAAATAAAAGATGGAAGTGGTTGCTTTGGCATAAATAGGTGATCTAAAGAGTCTTTTCAATAAATAATTCATCACAGAATATTGTAGTCAAATTACAGTGACTAACTACTGCTACAAGCTGAAAGATAAAAACTTGGAACCACAAAACAGTATCCATTCCAGACTAGAATACAGTATCCATTCCGAGACTAAGCCCCGTATGATATACACTTGCAGCTTTTCTGCTAATTCTGTTCTCATATGCTTTATGTCATCCCTTTGAGTTGAAATGGATGTTCGGGCTCCTAGTCTAATGTGATAATTGAAAAAGGGATGTGCACCCATTAGGAATTTGATTTATTGTAGCTATATTGAGGGACTAATTGTGGGCATATCATCTATTGCCTATCCCTTTTTGGGAGTTCTCATAGTTGCATTAAAAATTCGACTGCTGTATAATAGCTGGTTATATTTTCATACAACAGGAGGTATGAAGGTTAAAGCTGATAGAGATGAGTCTTCTCCATATGCTGCGATGCTTGCTGCCCAGGACGTTGCCCAAAGATGCAAGGTTTCTTCTCATTTCTTTTAAAATATCCTGAAAGATTCCTCCATTTACGTATAAATGTTACCTGCATGCTCTCTCTCTCTCTCTCTCTCTCTCTCTCTCTCTTCTAATTTTTCTTTGAGAGGCTCCTGTTTGAGTTGATACATGGAACTACATTTTCCTAAATTTTGTTGTAATTATTTATTTTCCTTGGATATAGGAGCTTGGTGTCACTGCCCTTCATATTAGCTCCGTGCAACCGGCGGGAACAAGACAAAAACTCCTGGTCCTGGCGCCCAGTCTGCTCTTCGAGCCTTGGCTCGTTCTGGAATGAAAATTGGTCGCATAGGTAAGTCATATCTTGATAATGTCTTCAAAATTATGGCAACTATTTTTGTGCTTAGGTGATGGACAATCTCAGCTATTTGGTCAAATCTTTTGAGTTAAAGCAGTCAGCATAATATGGCCTTGGACAAGTCAACAAGTTAATGCCGGTTCTCTAAATTTATGGTGCATTATTTGCATTACTAAGTTTTGGTGCTTTTCATTGCTGTACTCTTTTCCGACCAAAAAAAATTGCTGTACTCTTCGAGTCAGTAGTCATGTAGAGGAATGAATAGGCTTTCATTGTTACCAATGGTGAGTGGCTTCCATGCACAATTTGCGTTGTCAGCTTAGTATATGATGAATTGATTTGCCATGTTCACCAAATATAATGGTCGAACAAAGTGAATGGTAGGAGAGAGACACCTTGATACATGTATTTGATTATCTACATTACTTTGGGTTCATTAAATTTTCCTTTATAATTGTAGAAGAGTATTTTATAAGTTATATTTAATGCAAGCTAGATTCTGTTAATATACATGTTTGTTCTAACGAGGCATCACTTTGTGCAAGCATTTTTCCGTGCAATTCCATAGGGCTCTTCATATGTCGTTTCGATCTCATCTATTTTACCATCTTCGCACCGCACCCTTCTCATATGCTGTTTCGATCTTGACTTAAGTTCTTCATATTTGTCCAGAGGATGTGACTCCGATCCCAACCGATAGCACCCGAAGAAAGGGTGGTAGAAGGGGAAGAAGGCTGTAGGCTAATGTCTTTCATCTCTCTTATCAAAGCTTCAGAGTTTCAGTATCTCATATTAGCCTCGATTCTGGGGTCGGAACAGTTTTCTTAGAAACTATTTTTGTACTTCTGAAAAACGGCCAAGTTGGAATACTTACAGATTGGATTTTCTGGAGGTTTGTGGCGTGGCTCTTGATAGTTGCATTTGAGATTCTTAATTATGGATTGACCATTTCCGGAGGATAGACTAGGATATATTTCTTGGGTAAATACAATGAAAAATTCAAAGTGATAAATTTATTCGAAATTATTTTTTAGATCATAAAAAATTTCAAATGATAAATTTATCTTAAATTATTTTTTTGATCATAAAAAATTTCAAATCAGTACATTTATATTTTTTTAATGATAAAAATTTCAAATTGATATGCGTGATAAATTTGTTCTTTGTTAGTTTCGGTTAAATTGATTTAATATTATGAAAATTTTCAAAATAATTTATTTATGACAAATAAATAGTAAAAAGCGTAAATTGATATATTTGTCAATTATCATGTGTCATTCAATTTAATAATTTACTGGTAAAATTTAACAAAAAATAATGAGGGGTAAATTTATTACAGATATATCAGTTTGAGATTTTTTTGTAGTATTAATCCATATTTCTTTCCATGTGGATCTTTTGGTCTCTTCATATATGGAGGAGTTTAAATTACAGTGCACTGTAAGGAATGGAATTCTTTTCACTACATCTTTGTTCTAGGCAAAGTTAGATTACATTCATAAATAGGGAAAATGATAGTGTTAGTGTCAAAAGTTGTGAACATAAATTACTTTGATGCCAAAGGTTTTATTCCGATCACTTAAGTGTTAATTTTTTTTTTCAAAAAATGATCGTTTGAGAGCTAACTCCAACTTGCTCTGTCGGAAATTTGATATGTTACTAAGATTTGAAGTTGATGTGGCTTTAGTGAGGTCGAGTTAGCAATTAAAAAAGGTAAATATTAAAAAATGTTAAAAATAAAACACCGGTAAAAATTGAACAAATATTAAAAATAAGATACAAACTTAATTAGTTTACAAAAATAAAAAAAATCTAAAAATACAAACTTTATTTAAACTAAATTGAAAAATTAGGTTAACAAAGTAAAATTCAAAATAATAATAATAATAATAATAATAATAATAATAATAATAATAAACATAGATGTTCACATAACAGGTGATGAGGACTTGCACACCCTCGTTGCCACCCCCTGACTGTCACCGGCAATGGCTGACGTGGGTGGGGCATGGCCAGAGAGGGCCCTTGAGCCTCGACCAAGGGCTAGTCACATGCGAGAGCTAGCGACCCTTGTCCAGATTTGGCCAAGGGCTTGGGACCCTTAGTGAACATGCCTCACCACCACTGGCCATTGCTGGCCAAGCCCTCATCGCTTGGTTCTCTACCAGAGACATTTTTTTCTTTTTTTAAATAATTTTTATGGGTTTTTGTTAAAATTTTAAGCTTATTTTAAATAATTTTTTTTATTTTAAACGAATTTAATTTTAGCTAATTTTTAAATTTGAATTTGAATTTATTTTAAATTGTAGAAGTTCACGTGATATTTTTTAGGGTTAATACTACAAAAAACCTTAAATTGATATACCTGTGACAAATTTACCATAAACTATTTTTGGCCATAAAAATATCAAACTAATATATCTGTGATAAATTTACCCTAAACTGGTACAGCTGTGATAAATTTACCCTTCATTAGTTTCTGCTAAATTTTACAGTCAAATTGATAAGTTAATTTACACATGGCAATTATCGAGTGTACATGTTATTATCTGTTTGTCACAGGTGTATTGATTTAGGATTTTTCGTGATATTAAGTTAACTTAACGGAAACTAACGCAGAGTAAATTTGTCACATGTCTACTAGTTTGAGATTGTTTATACTAAAAAATTAGTTTGTGATAAATTTGCTAGATGTGTATCAGTTTGGGGTGTTTGATGGTTTAAAAAATAGTTTATGATAAATTTGTCATAAGCGTACCAATTTGGGGTTTTCATGGCATTAACGTTTTTTAAAGGTCATTTTATATTAAAATATTAATTATTAATGACACGTGACAGTTTTTAGTCGGAATATTTCGCGAAAGCACCAAAGTGATTCTTTTGTCTTTGATTTGGCACTGAAGTGATCCGGCAAAAATTTTGACATCAAAATGATCTCTGTACACAATTTTTGGCATTGATGTTGTCATTTTCCCTTTATAATTATAACCAAGCCAAGATTAAATTTTGGTGTGATTTGATTAATATGATCAGACCAAAATAATCTGGGAAAAATACCATGCATAAAACGACACCTTGAGCCTGAGAGAGAACGTAGAACAAGCCTCTTGTTTTGGGTTTTCAAAGCAAAATGTCTTTGCCAATAGAAATGTTGGCTTTCTCGCGGTCTACAAAAAAAAGTAGAGCAAATGTCACGTCTCGAACTTCCATGAGCGCCCGACACCTGCACAATGACGGTCGATACATGCGACATTCCAGGACTATTGCCTACCTAGAAACCTTTATATCCAAATTAAATGCTGTCGGAAGCGATACCTTACCCCTGACAACGAATGAGCAAGGACTAGCGTAACCACAACACCTCATATATTACATAATCTTAGCCCCATATTATACTTGAATATCAACTTTACAAAGATTAACGACAACAACAACCAGATCGACCACATTCATCAGTAATCACCGATTCACCATCAATTGTCATTGCCAACTGGGTGCTCCGCCACCTGGATATCAAATCTTGTGGTATCCTTGTCATACTTATGTTTTAGAGTCTGAAAAATAAGGGCAATCACCTATGAGAACAAATCTCAATAAGCTAATCTCTAGATCCCTTCTCAGAATACCAAACACCCTCAGACCCAACTCAAGCGCTCAACTCAGGTGTTCAAAATCACAGGGCTAGAAAATATCAAATCAGGTCTAATTTGGGACCACAATCTCAACCAAGATTTCAAACAATAGCCAATCAATGACTTGGTATAAGTAATCGGACATTTAAATTGAACACGTCCAATCCATCCTCAAATATTATTTTGAATATGAACACATGCCCCAAATATTTGAAATAGTAATATAAAATATTGCTTGGGCTCGGTTTTGCATAAAATGCTTCATAAACCCATTTTTCGGTACTCGAACCACATGGGACCCACATAACTTGTCACTTTCAAATCAAAATTAAATTGGGCAGCACATGAACAATGTTCGGAGGTTCATGAACGGTAATTTCAAAACCCTATTTGACCCGTTTTTGAATAAAAGTCCCCAAAATTCATTTTTCGGTACCTGAATCTCACGGGACCCACTCCAATCACCACAAACAATCTACATCCAGCCAAGACAGTAACATACCAAGCCCAAATAATATACCACAGCCTCGTCACAGAATCGATTTGCACAAATACGCCAATTCCGGCAATTTTCCTAAACCGATTTACCTCGAATCGGGCCCTAGAGCTAGTCCATGGCATGTACAATATTCTAATTAAGAAATAGAGGTATAACTTACCTAATTGAGGCTGAAACGGAGTTGAGAAAATGGTGGAAGCGGCGGTGCACGGTGGCGACAGAAAAAGCACGACGAATTCCGGTGGATTTCGTCCAAACCGGGGCTGATCAAGGGCTGAACGGGGTGGTTCATTAGTTGAAAATCTATATTTTTACATGAAAATGAGTTCTAGGGGTCGCTAGGGTCAACATATATCAACATGAACCCTATATCAAATTCGGGTAAAAAAACTGGTTCGTCAACTGAAACGGAAAAACAGATTTGGAAGGTCAAACGACCTCAGATCGAAGTGATTCAAAGTTCTGTGAACTCACCTCGGATAGGAGTACAACATATCCAAAAATAAATAAAATCCACGGTTGGATTTCCGTCGGCGTCCGATCGAAGTTGGTGGCCGAAAGCTGGAATTCGGCAAGGAGAGAGAGAAATCCGAAAATTTTGGAGAGAGAGAGAGAGAGAGGAGAGAATTTTCTGGTGATAATCATGGAAGAAAGAGAGAGAGAGAGAGTAGATATTATCTCTAAGGGCAATTATTAAAAATTACTATTCATTAAAAACGACTTAAAGCTGAACGAATCGACTGATTTTTTTGGACTATTAGTGAAATTTGGACTGATAAAGCTTGGGCTTCAATAATTTTGGTGAAAGCTGGTTAAAATGGTCAAAAAGATGACCAACGAGACATTTCTCGAAATTCGTGAAATTTCAGGATCGGTAGGGGCTCAATCGGTGCTGATTTGGCTCAATCGCAATCGGAAAATAACTCGAAATATCACCGAACAAATTTTCTAGCCTCGCTAAAATTACCAATACTCTCTAGCCATGGATTCTAGCATAGATCAGGGGCGAGATGGAAATTTCTAATTTTTCCCTTTTCTCTAGGCATTCCAATTCACACTGCCAATTCGCGCCTTTCGAGGCGATATCCAATTTCAACTGCGATATTCATGAAACTCGATTATCCAAGCTCGGAATCCGATTTGTGGCCACATTCATATGATAGCGACTCTAGTAAAATACTTAGACTAACGGGCGGCTTTTAGGAGCTACGCGTATCGACCTGCAATTAGGTCTACGTATTTAAATTCCTAGCTAGCCATTCCCCTTTTGTTAGTCATCTCGAAATGATCAGTTTCCAAGTGAGATTTAACTACAGTGCATCAATGAAATACACCATTCTATTACAAATTTTGAGAGTGGGTCAATTTCAAGATGTCACAGCAAAAGTGGAGGAGAGGTGAGAGATAAAGACAGACAAAAGAAGCAAACTGATCTGTGACTCGAAAACACGAGAGCAAAATGTGCATTGAGTTTTTTAAAAAATTTTCCCCTGTAACTTAAGTAGTCATTGAAATTAAAAAATCACCGAGAGAAGTATATGTGAAATGATTGGATAACATAATGTCATGAATCAATTTACTGCCGAGTCAAACTTGTGTTTGTTGAGGGGTTTTGCGGGGGTGATTCATCAGTCAGTACCTTTTTATTTAATTATTTTATTTTTGTAAAGCTCTAACGTTTCTTGACAAACCACTGCAAGAAGGTTTTATCTCAAAAAATTCCAGACTGGTAAATGCATGAGTGCTAATTCCGGTTTGAACATTTTAAATTTGGTCAAAAAATTTTTTTTGGTTGATTCTATCTATCCATTCTACTGTACAAGCCATGCTATGTGTGCTATGTGCCGTGTGTAGGTTGTGAAACTCTACTCCTTCCTCACGCCCCTACTCCACTACCCCAAAGGTAGGGATTCAAACTTCAAATTTGGCCAATTTAGTCGTAAATACTTTTGTAAATTTTTAATTTATTTATTCTGATCGATTTTAGCCAAAAATCACTAACATAGACGTGTCCCACGTAGGATGGCCTAGTACTGACGTAAACAATTTTACAAGTTTATTTTTTTTCTTTCTTTTTTTTCCTCTTTTGTTTCTATGAAGTTCAGCTAAGTGAGTGCTTGTGCCCCTCGCCGGAGTATGGGAGAGAATCGAATCACCTAACATTGAGATTTTCTGGACATGGGTAACATTACTCAAATCAGGCCGTCTATTTTATTTGGACAACCAAAAATGGGCTGTAATTTTGTGTTTTTTGTTCTAGGGATTGAAAAATTTGAATCCCAATGATGGGCCTATTCTTGGCCGTCCAAATGAAAATTGACAGCTTGATTGAGTAATGTTACTCATATCATAGAAATTTCAATATTAGGTGATCCGGATCCCCTGAGAGAGGGTCCTAGCCCACACATGAGTCTGGCAAGGGCCGCAAAAGCCCTCATCAACGGTGGGTAAGCGTCACAGCCCTTGTCCAAACAGCCAAGTGCACAACACCTCTTGCCTGTGACCAACAAAGGCTTCAAGGGCCTCGTATAGTGGCCGATGATCTCGCTTAGGAATAGGAATGGCCTTGTGGCCCACGTTAGGCTTAGAAGAAAAAAAGGAAAAGAAAAATTATAATGAAAAACAAAGAAGGAAAAAAATATAAAAATTATAAAGAAACTACAAAAATTGGTCACGGTTGTTGGCGATTTCGAAATGATTAAATTGTCAAAAAGTTTAAGAGTAAATTGACCAAATGACCAAATTAAAAAGTTTATGGATGAATTGGCATAAGTGTAATAGATTTAAGACATTCTTTTTGTAATTTTTCCCTTGAGCTATATTTACTCCAAAGTATTTTTTATCTCATTTTCGAACTAGTATATCCACGCCACATTTACCCATTTTAGCTTCCTTAAAATTGCTCTGATAAATTCCTAATGTGGAATGACACATGGCAAATCCATGTGAAAATTCATATATCTCTCTATTGCTTCATCTAGCCATCATTCTTTCAATTTGGGCTCATTCTCTCTCGCTCAAAGCATGCTCTTCATCGTCCACGATCCTTGTTTTGGTTTCGGAATTCGTCGAGCAATATTCTTCTTCATCGAGCACACTCCTTGTCAATCTTATCGGCTTCGATTGTTCTTCTCGGATTTGTTTGTAGAACTCTTTTGGCTTGTTTGTCAAGCTCGAAAAATCCTAAGCACTCTGTATGTCAAACTCGATCTTCTGATCTTTCCTACTTGTCTGTGAGAGTTCTTTTATTTTTCTTTTTGGCTTGGTTCATAAAAAGTCCAAAATTACAGTTGATTTGCTAGCAATAAGCCTCTCTGTTTCTCCTATTCCAAATTTCAATGGATTAAAGTTGCGCTTGTTAAGATTCACCATTTTGTTGTCTATTGCTTGATTCTTTGTTGAATTCGTGTAATTACTCTTCCCCGATTGAATGCACTTTAATTGCTTGTCTAATAGCTTTTGGAAAAAAAAAAAATCAAAATAAGGGTCCGAAGTGTCTTCGTTTTGTCAAATAAAGATTTAAAGTGATCCTTGTTTCAAATAAGGCCTTGAATTGCTCAAATTATTTCAAAAAAGGATCTGACTAAAGAGCATTTTCATCTTTTTCTTTTTGTCATTTATTTTTTCCTTTTTCTTTTTTCTCTCCTCCCCTCCTAGGCCATTGTCGCGACCCTCCCGAGATTTTTGCGGCGGGTCTCGAGGGAGCTAATGGATTGCTAGGCCCATTTCGGTATTCTGGGCTTCGCTCGGGCCCTCCGAGGCCCATACCAAATCGCGTCAGGAAAGATTTAAATCGATGTCGACCTTAGTGTGGTCGAGTGACATGTGATCAGTGTGCATGCCATCGGAGTCGCCACCAATCATTTATTGGAGGGTATGATCGGAAACCCTATCGAGCGATTGGGAGAAATCGTTCGATTCTGCGAAAATCAGAGATTTGGATTCGGGGACTTAGTTACGCCGATGTTTCTATCGACGCCCTTTCGGTACCTATGTTGAGTGATTTTCCTATTCTAAGGAGTTCGTGCAGGCGAGATTGGGTAAGGTAGGCTCTGAAAGTCTAAAGGGTTCATGCAAATGGGAGTATCTATCCTATCAATCACAATCATAGAAATAAGGCGCAATCAAGAAATCAATATAAGCAAAAACACACGTTCAATCAAGTCAAAGCGGGTCTAGGGGAGTCTTAAGAAGGCCTAGAAACGCGCCAATTAGGTTCAAGGATGATTTGGAATGATTCGGGCCAGATTGACCAGAGGGGTAAGTTGGTCATTTTGGAAGGCTCGGGAAGTCCATAAAGTGAAAATAGGTCAAACCAGTTGAATGTGGTTTTTTCCTAATTTCACAATTTTAGAGATTTTTCTGGATTTTTCTTGATATTTTTAGAATTTTCTAAGACTTTCTAAGGGCTTTTCTATTTTTGGGAACATTTTCTGTATTTTTTGGAATTTTTATTTTGATTATCTACATTTTCCTATTTTTCCAAACATTTTCCATATCTTTCTAATAAATTTTCCAAATTTTTCTAAAATTTTTATGATTTTTTATGATTTATTTTATTTATTTATTATTTTCATTATTTATTATTATATTTATTATTATTACTATTATTTCATTTTGAATTTTATTTATTTTTATTTATTATTTTATTCTATTTATTATTATTATTTTCTTTTCGGTTTTTATTTTCATTGTTATTATTTCTTTTTTTTGTTTTGTTTTATTTATTTTTTTATTATTTTATTATATATATTTTTATTGTTTTATTGTTTTATTATTATTTATTATAATTTTTTAATTTTCCGGACCGGGTCGGGTCGACCCGGCCCATCCGACCCGAAGGTCCGAACCTAAGACCCGAGAACAAAACGACACAGTTTTAGCTTTGTTAATTTTCTATTATTTTTTATATATATTTTTTTAATTTTTTATTTAATTTTCCGGATTTTCTATTATTATTTATTATCTTATATTTTTTATTTGTTTATTTGTTATACGGACCGGGTCAAATGGACCCGGCCCACCTAAACCTAACCCGGCCCAAGGCGCAATAACCGAATTAACTATTCGTCCTCAAAACGACGTAGTATTTGGTTAATTTTTTGAATTTTCAAAATTTTCGGAAAATTTTTTATCTACTTCTACTTTCCCGCCTAAGAAATGATCCTACAGCCGACCTTCTTCCACGTGTCGTCATCTTGGCGATTCATTCTTTTTACCGGATCTACGGTTTAGATCAAGTCTGCAACTAAATCCTAGCCGTTCATTATTTTTAATTTTTCTAAAATGATTATAAAGTCCGGATTAGGAATTTTATTCTTAGAAAATTCACGATTTCGACACGTGGCAACACCCTAGCCGTAGGATCTAATCTGTTATTTACTCCATTTGGTTGCAACGACCGAACTGACGTGGCGACACGTGGCTAATCCACGAGCGCCACGTCAGCGTTGACTGGTCAACCATAATTGGCCAGTCAATAGGACCAACGAGGAAGACGACCGGCGCCGGCGATCCCAAAAGTCAACTAAATCTCCCTTGGAGCTCTCTGATTTTGATCTAAACAAAATCTACAGCACCAAACGCACAACATATCTCGGCAGCAGAGCGAATCAATAGCCAGATCAAACGGAACCACCTCTGGCCGGAGCTAACCTCCGGCGAAGACTCGTCCTGGCCATTTCTAACGCGCAGTGAACTATGTAGAGCATCAAACACTTTCAACGGGGTTCAAGAAACCTTACTTGATGATCGCGAGGCTTCAGTTTGACCCTAACTGATGTAGCGAGTTCACAGTATACTCGGGATTCGCAGAGGTCGACAATGCTCGTTATGCAGCCAAAATGCAAAAGAAATGACGTAGAACAAAGCAGTATGGATGCGGGAACACAGTGAATCAAGAATCACGCAACGACATTGCCTAAATCAAGTTCTGCCATGGAAGGAGCTTCAGCAGCTCAACAATGGTGTTTACCTGGTTTTCTGACGGAATGGCGTGCTACCGAGCTTGAAGTTTTCCCTGAGACTACACGAAGCTTCAGCGACCACCAATGAAGCTCTACGATGCTCGATGGTCTCGGATCTTTCTTCTGGAGTCCTCGGCGCTGCCCTTCAATGGCGACGGCGACCTTCCTCTCCTCTCTATTCCTCTTTTTCTCTCTCTCTCTCTGTGTATGTGTACGTGTGTGTCGTGTATAGCTGAATCCAAATCCCCTTTCTCTCACGGGCCTTCCTCCTCTTTTATAAACTTCTAAGATTGCTCGTGAATCTGTTGGCCCTCAACCGCCTCAGATTCCTCCCAAAAACCGAATAAAACGTGCGTATAAACCCTGGGGAAGAAGAATGATCCTGGGTTTCGTTCTTGGACTTTAATGGTTTCGGGTTAACCCGACCCGGTTGACCCATTGTGTTTAAAAACCCGAAATTGACCCCACATTAGCCCAAATTTCCCAAAATTAACACCAAAATTGGATTCAGTAGGGTGAATTCTATTTGAAAAGGAATGTTATTTCGGAATTTTCGAAGAATCCCCCTAAAAACCCCATTTTTCAATTTCGACCGGAGGGCCCGTTTTGTAAAATTCAACCCTTAGATGATCTTTTTTGCAAAAATGGGTGCACCAATGGATTCAGAAGGTCAAAATCTAGAGGGTGACGGGCTTTTACTTTCAATTTAGCCCTATAAAATTTTTAATTTCATTTTGAACCATTTTAGGGACTAAATTGAAAAGGTCCAAATTGCATTTTGGTCCTTTTGTGCAAAATTGGCCAATTCAGTGAGTATTTGGACTGGATTTTAATTTTTGAAAATAGAGGGGGATGACACGACTCTAAAAATGTAAAAATTGAAAATTACAGAATTAAAATGAAATTTCTAGAATTTTTTTTCATTAATTTGGAAATGTGATTAACAAAGAAAACCCCGTTTCCAGATTAATTTTTTCAAAATTTCTTGGCAAAATGAAGAGAAAAATGAAATAAAATATTGACTATTTTTTCGTATTTTTTGACCATTAATGCTATTTTTTATTAATTTTTTTATTTTTCTATTTTCTGAAAAATATTAAAAAAAGAAAAAAATAAGGAAAATTATTTTTTGTTCAAAATTGGTTCCTTAGGCTAGGCTAGGGCTTCCAAAGTTGATTTTGTAATTTTCTCATTTTTTTATTTATTTTTTTATGAATTTTTGAAAATAAAATGCCAAAAAATACCGAAAATATGAAAAATTATTTTTTGCTCAAAATTGGATCCGAGGCTAGGCCAAGGTCCCCAAAGCTGATTTTTCAATTCTCTAAATTTTTATGGATTTTCTAAAAATTTTCTAAAAACAAAATGGCTGAAAATCAAGTGTCAACAGCCATCACCGGCCTCAGGCCACCCTTGAGCCGGCGAGGGTTATCCTTGCTTGCCCAGGCGACACAAGGGCTACCCTTGTCGGATCTAGTGAGGGTTGCCCTCGCCTGACGTTGCTGTCGCTTGACGCTGGAGAGGGCAACCCTCGCCTAGGTTGGCGAGGCCGTCGACTGGATTGGGGAAGGGGGAAGAAAAAAAAAAGAAATGTAAAAATTGAAAGGATAAAAATATTTTTTACTTAGGCCTTTTTTGAAATAATTAAAGCACTTCAAATCCTTATTTAAAATAAAGTTCACTTTAAATTTTTATTTGAAAAAATGATGACATTTGAAGCTATTTTTTGAAAATTTCCTAGCTTTTGGCCTTTTAGACGAAGTACCAAAAAATCGATCTGATGTGTTTCGAAACTCGAAACAATTCAAGCTGTGTCAATGTTTCATGGAATTGTCTTGTCGTGTGGTGGTACACTAGACAAGTTAAGAATTATTGGATGGCAGGCATTTGCACTGGCAATGGTTATTTGCTTTTTTCTGCTTATAATTCTTGGTTATTCATAAATCCGTCCACCGGATGAATCGGATTGAATTTGTATAGGGTTATAAATAGATCGATATAAATAAGCCCATTTAACTCATTTATGATTCATTTATTGCAATGCAAATCTATTGACCAATGTCAGATCCCATCCATATTCATAAATCACATACATATTTAATTAAATTTAGAGAAAACCATATCCAAATTGATGTCGGAGTGCGGAGCGAGTGAATGCTAGATCGAGTAATGGCCAAAAAAAATGAAGACAGTCAAAGAGGTGGATTGAGACTAAGGTGTGTTTGTTTCGGGAAAAATGTTTTTCTGGAATTCACTTTTCAGAAAATGATTTTCAGGAAATCATTTTTCCAAAAAACAATTTGTTTTCCCTTATTTGGTGACATGTGAAGAAAAATATTTTCTAGCGTTTGATTAGCACTTAGAAAATGATTTCAACTTTATCTTAAGAAAAAGAAATCTGAATTTTTAAATTATATTTTTATATTTTAAATTTCATATTATATATTTTTTATTTTTCTTTCTTTTTTTCTTCGTTTTCTTCCTGCGACTTCTTCCTTCCTTCTGCAAATTTGCAATTTATTCTTCCTTCTTCCTTTTGCGATGCCGGCGGCCATGGGTGAGCTTGACTCGCTGGTGGAGGGCCAGCTCAAGCTCGCTAGATCTGGCGGAGGCATTTGATGAGCCTCGAGCCTGCCACATCGAGCGAGCTCGAGGCTCGCCAAGTCTGTCCAAGGCTGCCAGATCTGGTTGAGGCAACCGGTGAGCCTTGAGGCTGTCAGATCTGGTGGCCCAAGCCTCAAGCTTGCCGAGGCCGCCAGATCCGACGGCCTCGGGTGAGGCTCGCCACTCAACCGACAGCCTCGGGTGAGGCTGGTTGGGACTGGTGAGCTCGACCGATGGCCCCATGTGAGGCTTGTCGGGACTGGCCGAGCTCAGTCGACAACCCTGAGGTTTAGCAGTGGCTGCCGCCACTGTTTGGTGGCTAGGGAAGAAAAGAAATGAAAAAGAAGAGAAAATAATATTAAAATATAATATTAAAACATTAAAATACAATATCAAAATATTAAAAAAATTAAAGAGAAGCAATTTCAAAAAGTGTTTTCGCCTCTTTAGATTGGGAAATTCACTTTCCTAATTTTATACATAAACTTTTCATTGACTGGAAAGTGTTTTCCGTTGACCGAATTATTTTCCGATAAACTAACGAATGAAAGTCCAGAAAATTAATTTCGGAAAAACACTTTCCCTGAAACAAACGCACCCTAAGTAAATTGTAAAACCATTTATGATCAATTAAATATAACTAACATATATAACAATTCAGCTCATTCTATATGAATTAAGAAATGAGTTTATGACCTATTTTAACAAATCTAGTCGCAAGGATCGTTTAGATTTGGTCGTTTTTCCAATCGTGACACGATGTAGACAGATGCACTGAGCATGAAACATCTATAACAGGGCCATGCTTCACAAATGCAGGAAAATCGGAGTGAGAATAATGATTGGCTACAACTAAAGCAAAGCAATAACAACTTGCAGGTTAAAGTTGCAAAATTTGAAGTCCACGAGAAGATCCATAATAGAGCCATATTTAGGAGTGATATGTCTCCACCGATGTTGTTCAAGCTGGATCGAAGAACCCGACATTGCTTATATTAGAATATGTCTCGAATTTGAGCCCGAAGTGAAAATCTGAATTTCAAAAACAAATATATTTTGATCTTGAAATTAAAGATAGGATTTGTTTTAAATATTACGGAAATCTATCTTGATAAAAACAGTATGACATATTATGTTCAATATATTTCAATTCAAGATCAAGAACAATATTTATGTTGGAGTTGGACTTTCCACGTGAGATAAAGATGAAATAGGAAAGTCAATCTTGGTTTTTTTTGTTGACCAAGCTTGCCTATTTGTTTTCTCCAATACGTATGTGGCTTATTAGTCAATATATAAGTCTGCCATTGTTGACACGAAGAATATCAAGGAAGCACCGTTTCGTCGAGTGCTTGACAATGGTCTATCTTTGTAGAATTATATCAAGAATTCAAGTATTGAAGCAGATTAAATCTTATTGTAAGATTTGCGTATTAATTCCTTCGTGATATTGAGAGATTATTTCATTAGAATTGTGGGGCTAAACACTGTGTGCGTTTTTTTATTGTAATTGGGGCCGAGAAACACTAAGAGTGTTTGAGTGACTCGAGTATAGTTTATAATATCCGTGTATCGCTTGATCTATAGTGGAATTCGTTGCTGCTTTCCCCGTGGACGTAGATCTTTACGATCGAACCACGTACATCTGGTGTCCGATTTATTTTCTTGTTCTATCTATTTATTGTTCGATCGCTTGTTTCGCGCAACAGCTTACCTTAGTTTTGGAACAATGTCAGATGCAGGGATGCTACGCTGCTGGCAAGCTGTTCGAAAACTATGCTAGTCTCGAGGCCTAATCCGAAGCAGACGTAAGAAAACGGCTGCCGAAACTTACGAACGTGATGTTAACGAGTCAAGAACCTGGATACCGACACCACAGGTTCGAAAGTTCGCAGGGACAATGTTTTCTGGTCTAAACGTATGCTCCTTTGGTGTCGCGCTGATTGGCGCGTTTGAAAGCCTTGATGCCGTGCACAATGCCGGTCAACAAAGATCCGGCAACATGATCTCCATCACAACCGGCCAGAAAAAGCTCAATTCTTACTAGACATGCACAAGCTTTACATCAGATATCCAACTCTCTCTGCAAATTCATTGTGTTGCTTCACTTTGAGACTCTTGAATTTGACAAGATCCAGAAACTTGGCTTGAAACATCCATCGTAAGGTTTGCTCCCCTCGACAAATTTGTTGCACTATGCTACTATTACGAATCTGAAAATTGAGGGGAAAAAAAAGGAACAGAATGGTATTTTGCTAATCATGGTGGATTGTAAAACGTTCAAGAAAATTAAGTGTTTCACCTTGAAATACGAGTTTCCTGTGACTTCAGATACCAAAACCTCTGAACTGTGTATCCTTGGCAGATGACAACCTCAACGATTGCATTACAATTCACTAACTTCGACTAACGACCTTGGAAATTTTCTATATAGCGACCTGATATCTCCAAACTCCTTGACACCGCGCAGTGAAGTGCAATTGTAAATTGGCCATACATCTGCAAGAAACCAACAAACCCTCTTAGTTTGTACGTCAAAATAAATCACGAATTACATGAAAAAGCCTAGATAAAGCTAAAGAGGTGACTACGCTCCCACCATGCCCGCTTTATTACTCGGGATCCAACTATTTCTCCCAAATCTAAATGAACCTTAGGACTTGAGAGCTATGGTTGATTGTATTTATTCCTACTCCCGTTATCATCCTAAAAACTAGGAATTGCTCCTTTTTTGAGCTCTCTCTTTGATCCGACAATTACTCCCTGCCCTTATCGGATTGATACGATGCGGGTCCAATACTTTCGCCAATGCTCGTTCGCAAATGACATACCTACCGAGAGATGTCCTTCTTAGTAGTTATTTATTCGACAAACAACGTAGAACTTAGATACAAAATCAAACACAATATTCAAGCCCATGCAAATCTATCTGCCACTCTGTCTCTCATCCAAATAGAATAGAGTTATATATATTGATGGTAGAGCTGTGGCTGGTGTCAGTTATATAGATTGAGAGAGTGGCTAGGGCTTGGTTGGTAAAGTTTATAACTTAAATTATGCTTAGAGTAGCCTAGAGTAGTTTATCAAAATGGATTTTAAATAAATTTCTTGGTACATATTTGATAGGTTGAGTTGTTAAATGGGTTAGTTGGGTCATAAATGAGCTTTTTGCGTGTTAAATGGGAGTTACAACTTACTTAGATCTAATCTACCTCTATGACTCGCTTCAATTGGGTTAAGTAAAGAATTGTCTTAGTAATATGGCTCTAGTTGGGTATGGATCAGATATGAATCGGATTGGGTATGAGTAACTAGATCTGTATTACACGGTAATGTGTTAATTTAGTTATATTGAGTCATACCGCTTTTTACCCGACCCACTCTTGATTTAACCTAGAGTTTAATAGGCTAAAATTGTGGGCGTAGAGAGCCCGATTCGGTGGCCACATGAATAATTCTAAAATCGTACAATTTGTGAGTGAAAAACTCTGTTTATACTGAATAATGGACTTCAACTGCTCAGTAAGCTTAGCAAACATAAGAAAGTTCTATACGTAGAATATGGCAAAAATTTTCAATCAATTCCAAACCTATTACATGGATGTCAATTCATTAATAAACTTCTCAATTTTGCTAATGCAGTCCAAAAATTTTGCGCCAAATTTCAATATTGTTCTTTTTTCACCAAAAATCCTGATATAGCAAATATGGGAGTTCCGAAATCTCCCCTCGCAAATTTATCCTTCCACTTCCTTGTTTTGGAGTTTAATTCTTTTGCCCTAGTCTTCCCTTCTATATTCTTGAAAGCTGCACTGTAAGTCTACTATGTATTTTTTACCCCCTTATGTGGGGTCTTATGTGTAACCAGAAAAATCCGAAAGCTGGACTTTTTTTTTTTTTTGGACTTTGAACACTAAATATCAGGCAAGTAGCACATGATACAGTTCGCACGACAGCTAAGGGCCTGCATGACCACAATTCTAATACGAAAAAGTGATTTTTGATTAAAATTGATTTTTTTTTCTGATTCTATTCCTTGGATGAGTTTTAGAGAATTAGAATGTGTTTAATAACTATACAAAATTTTTGTTCTGGGAACTGAAACGCGTTTGATAACTACACAAAATTTTATTCCCGAAAATAATTTCTCTTCTCAATTTTTTCATTTAAGTCGAATAATTATGTAGTTACTTTATAAAATTTCATCTGACATTTCTAATTAATTAAAGATTAAATCACATAGATTGCAATGCCTAGAACGCTACCTCAAGACTTACTCATTCCTTGCTCTCTTCTTAATTTTTTTAATCTTTCGATTAAGTACATGCGAAAACGATTCACATCCCTAGACAAGCACAATAACAAGCAGGGATGGTCAGAAAAAAAAAAACTAACAACTAGTAAATAGCAAATGCTTATTTTATTAATTTACTGTTAACTTTGGGAAGTTTGTATTTACAAGCTCTATCTCAGGGCTACTTCCTACAACCAATAAAAAATACCAAGGTCAGGATTGAGGCTAACACTACTCCTAAATAAAACTACTCCATAAAGATCCATGTCCATGTCCACATCCTTCTTTTAGCACCAGTAGTTGGCAGGGGTCTCAAAGTCCTCATCCGAGTCAGAGACCAGATTTTTCACTTGTCTTAGGTCCTAAAAACGGTTAACAACAATGGATGAGATAAATCTCAATAAGTTAACGACCTAAGCCTCGACTAGGAGGTCAAATCAGCTCAGATGCATCTAATACATGCAATGCAGTATGATATTTACAAGCATGTTATCACACAATTATAGGCAATCAAACATAGGCTCAGTACACGGCCGACATGTCTAAACCATGCTATATAAAATGTACACAGCATGACTGAACACCTATCAGCATCCTCACACTCAGTGCACTCAGACATTTTTCAATCACTACGGCCACTCAAGCATTCAATCGATTAATTACGACCAATCGGGGCATGCCCATACTCACACGAGGGTCTTCTGGCTCAACTGAGCATTATTTATTTGATCAATTGTGGCCGATCGAGGGCACACCCGTACTCACACAGGAGTCTCCTGGCTTGAGCAGGTATTACTCATTCGATCAATTACAGCCGATCGAGAGTACGCCCGTCTTTCTTTGGGATCTTTCTACTTATCCGGGTAGTTATCCTTTTAATCAATTACGACCGATCGAGGGTACACTCATCTTTCTATGGGAGTCATCTGACTTAAACAAATAGTTATCTTTTCGATCAATTATGACTGATCAAGGGCATGCTTGTCATTCTATGAGGGTCTTCTGACTTATTCGGGCAACTCTTATACCAAAATGAAATAAATAAATCACATGTGATCACATACACGTAATTAAATTATCAAAGCTATGCAAGCCAATTTATACAGTAATTCCCAACGTAGACATTACAATTCAAGCATAAACTATCACAATATAATATTAAAAAATATTGATAAAAGATAGTAATATTAGAATAAATTGATAGCTTATCACTTTAATATCGATAGCATATCGCCTAAATATCGATAACTTATCACTAATTTAATGATAGCTTATTGCATAAATCAATAGCTTATCGTCAATTTCTCGATAACTATCACCTAAAAATCAATAACTTATCACTAAATCCTCGATAGCTTATCACTCAATTTCCAATAGCTTATCACCAAACACATGATAGCTTACCACTAAAACCATGATAACCTATCATCCAAACCATTATAGCCTATCAACTAATCCTTATTTAATTAGCACTAAACATTCGTAGTCTAATCTAATTACATTCTAATCAAGTTTAACATACTAATCAAGGGATTAGAGTGAAAAATCACCTGACGGAAAATCCGAAGACACGGGCACAACGGCGACGATGACGACTACGAGTGGCCTGCTCCAAAAAAGATAAAGGACGACAACAGACAATGGGTCTCCATCGATCAGCCTCTGTTTAGCTCAACCCACGAAAATCCAGCAACCGTCTGGATAAACAGCCCTTAGGTCCACATAACACTTGATCTTACCGTTGCTTGGGAAAAAACGAAGCTTGTTCGACCCTCTGAATGAGCTCAAACGAGCCATTTCTTGCCGGGGAAGCGTAGAAATCTGAGAAAATGGGTCCCTCGGGTTTGGGAGGTTTCTAGTCGAAAATGGAGAGAGAGGGAGGTGAAGAGAGAGAGAATGATCAAGATATATATCTTCTTGAAAGCCTCATCCCCAAGCCAAGTTTCCCCTCATTAAAGCTAAGCCACAAAAGTCTTCTTCCATCATGGTCTCTTGTCTCAAATCCATAAATGCAAGAAGGGTATTTTGGTTATTTCATAATAAGACGTAGGTTGGTTATTTTCCACAAATAATTGAGGGCACTTTGGTAATTAGCACTCAAGGGCAAAATGGTAATTTCAAGGCAAAGGGCAAAATCATAAATTTACCTTGAGGGGTAATATGGTAAATTCACTTCTAAGGTTCGATCAGGACAAGGCTCGGGTGTGAATGGTCTTGATACTTCAATTCGACAGCTTGATTATCCCAACTTGCTTTTCCTTATCCAATGCCTTAAGATTTTCATTTTCCTTTTCAATTCAATAATTCATCGTCCAATTATTGTCCCTCAATCCTCGAAAATATAATATTATTTATCTTACAAACGATCAAAATTTGGGATGTCACATTGATTCTCTTATCTAATATACTGCATATAACATTTTTTCATGCTATTTTGTCTAATTGTCGTGTCATAATGAGTCATTTTAAACTTAAAAAGGGAGAAACTACGTTGGGTTAGTGTGTGATTTTAGATTAGTTCGAGCTCTCCCAAGTGTATATCAAATTACAATGAGGGAATATCAAATTTGTTCTTAATGTGATTGGTGGCATGTGTATGTGTACGTGCAAAAGAAGTCGCAACTAGTTTTTGAGGAAGATAGATTGAAAACATTATCTAGTTGTAGGGAGAAACCATTCGATTCTACATAAAATTCTACGTAAACAGAGAAATTTAGAGTTCGGAAACTTGGTTATGTCGGTGTTTCCACTAACGCCCTTTGGGCACTGAAGTTAAGTGTTTTCTAAACTCATTTCATGCAAATTTTCAATTCATTTTTATAGCTATAAGGTAAGCCAATGCTAAGTGTTCACACTGGTTGGTTTTTTTTTTTTCAAATTTTTTTAAAACTAGACTAAGGCTAAGTTACCTAAACCTAGGCAAATCACAACCAATGAAATCAAGTGAGTAATCAATGAATCATGGCATTGATAAATCGCATTATAAAACTCTAATGAAGCCATAAGGGCTTAGAAAAATTTAGTTCGGGTTTAATTTCAATGGGGTTTATGATTTTCCTAAAAAAGGACAAAACTATGGAATCTAAACCCAAATTTATGAAAATGAGCTCAATCTAGCCGATCTAAGCTTTTTCTATTTTAGGAGATTTTCTGAAATTTTTCTGATTTTTTAGAAATTTTTATTTTATTTTATTATCTTATATATATTTTTGAAAATGAGACCTCATTCTATTTTAGGTCAAAAGAAAAGCGATAAGAGAATTGAAAGGAAAAAGTGAGGGATGCGGCATTTCATTTTATTTTGTAATTCTCAAAAGTGATTCTTTTTTTTAAACGAACTTTTTTTTGTTCTTATTTTTGCCTCAAAATCATTCTCGGAACAGAATCAAAATCATTTATGTTATCAAACATTATTGTCAACCTTTTTCATTCTAGAAAATAGAATCAAAGAATCATAATCATTACCATACAGGCCCTAAGGACGCTCATGAAAATACTTTTAGAGTAAAAATCTGTTTGCTAACACAATTTCTGAAGCAGAAATTATTTGATTATGCAAATTTATTTTTCTACTTCTGGATTTTTTTTTTTGCTCCAAAAGTAGAAAAATCAACTTGGTTAATTTTTAGAGCAGAAGTACTGCCATGCATGCCTTCACAGGACCAAGTGCACAGTGGATCTCTATCATTTGGGTGGGTTCGGTTCAGCATTCCCAAGGGACTTTCAGCCCTCAAAGCCCCTTAAGAAAATGCTGAATCATTTGGTTCAGCTTTAGGCCAGCATTTGGCTAAATGCTGACCTTGGAAATGCTGAAAACCCAATACTAGGAGGGACCAGCATTTGGCCGAATGCTAAAAGAAATTTTTTTTTTCCAAAACTAACCCACAATGGTAAAAATTACCAAAACCCATTTGCAAAGTTATTTTTAGCAAATAATATTTAATCCAAAGTCCGTTTTGAAATCAATTTTTTCAAACGCAATTAGCATTTTCCCAAAGCCCTTTAGGTTAAGGACATTTGCATTTCACCAAAGTCCATTTGAAATGTTGAACCAAACCCACCCTTAGACTTATGGCAGCCTTCGCAAGTGCAAACAAAAAGTGGTGCTTTGCTATTGCAAGCAACAAGGGACTCGACTCTTGAAAGTGGCGCTGGCATTTTTTTCCTTTATATATATTTTTTGTTCATATTTTAAAGTATAGTTAGAAGTCATGTAGGATATCACAACAGCATTTACTTACTAAGTCCGTATAAAAATGAAAAAAAAATATGAAAAAAATCTATAAAGGAAAAAAAAACAACGAAATTGAATAGAAAAAGGGAATCAGCGTTACCTTTATCCCTATCTTAAAAGAACTTTCCAGTACAAATAATTGTATTGGGTGGAAATCGCCCTAAAAAAATAATTATATTGTACCATAAGATTTGTTTAATACGGTCCTTAACCTAATTTCAAATTACAATATTGTTCATGAAATTTTAATTTGTTCAATGTACTTCTTAAACTTTTGGTTCATTTTCAATCTAATCCATGAACTATATGAAGATGCTCAATATTATCCCTAAACTTAAATTAATAAAAGGACATCATTGAATATTTTCATATAATTTAATGACTAAATTGAACATATATCAAAGGTTTATGAATCACTTTGGACAAATTTATACTTTAAAGACGACATTGCAAATTGGTTTATAGATCATATGTGTAACTAAAAATTCAGGGATCTTGTTAAATAATTAAGTCAAAGTTCAAATCGTGTCATTCTCCCCTAAAAGAAGGCACTTTGCAACCCACCTCGCATCACACGGAATGGACTCTCCCGCATGTGGGGGTTATGTTGGTGCCCCGACAAGGTACGAGACAAAGCAACGTCAGCTTCTCACAATGCTATTCCGCAAAACAAAAAGGGGCGAAAGTAAAAAAAAGAAATGGAAAAAAAAGCGGACCACTCATAAGACGACTTCCTTAAACTGCTTCATCTCAGGGCCTTGTCCGAACCTCGAAATCCCTCAAACGTAAAGCAACAAGAGGGTATTCCCTACTATCAGAGAGGAAAAAGATATGATTGTCAATTTGCGGTACATGAAGTGTGGATGCCCACACATTAAAATAAGAAATGCACCCAAACAGCCTACCGAACTATCGGATAGGCGCCGGAGGCCCTTGTAGGAGCAAAAGCTCCTTTCTTTAAGGTAACCTTTCAATCATACCAAGACTTGCCTTGCCAACTGCTAGCTACGACCGTTGCACCAACAGCCTACCTCTTTCATTTTCATCTCCAAAAGCACAACATTAGACAATTACAATTTCTTATCTAGTCAAATCTTATCCAAATTCTAAAATAAGAAAAGAAATGGGAGAGAATTGTTTTTTTTCTTTTTATTAATTTAATTGGTAATTTCAATGTCCCACACACTTCCACCCAATCAATGCCACCACGGAGTTTCCACCAAAGAATCCTATGTCACTGAAAATGTCTGTACATGCCCACTGAATTTTTTTAGTAAGAAAAGAGAAGAAGAGAGAAATTAATAGGGAACAAAAAAAAAAAAAGAAATGAGGTTCATTTGACTGAAACACCCTTGAGAAATCCAACAATCACTGTACCACCCACAAATCCAACGCTTTTTATACGCTTTTTGTTGTGGGGGTTTTTTTTTGTTTGGGGGGGGGTTTAACAATTCGCCGCGGGGGGCATTTTCGACCTTTTGCCGGGGTCAACGGGTCGAGAGCCGAGGGAATCGAGCGCATCGCATGGACAGGGAGACCCTGCAACCATCCTTGGGGCAGATGGTCGGGACGTACGTGATCTCGTCGCAGCCGTCCGTCTGGTCCCGCCGGAAGTCGACCAGCGCCGCGAACATCGCGATGAAGAGCATCAGGTGGTTCAGCGCGTACCTCTGGCCCACACACTGGTGGGCCCCGGCCCCGAAGGCCAAGAAGTTCCTCTTGTAGACCTGGTCCTCCCGCCGCTCCTCCGAGAATCGGTCCGGGTCGAATCGGTCGGGTTCGGTGAACCCCTGCACAATTTGGGGAAGTCAATTTCCGACATGCCACGGTAACGTTGTCCGTCTAGCATGGTTTAAGGTCGCTAGAGAAGATCCAACAGTAATGTGACAAGATCATAATCCGCACCATGTTGACATGAATTGGTAAGTTGACCAACTCGTTGAATAATATAAAAGAATTCTGTTAAGAAAAGCACTTAATTTAACTGATTAAAAGTATTTTTACATTCTTTTCACGTGTCATGTGTAATCGCTCGTCTTGGAAAATATGGTACTCCAATTTAAATATTCTTCGTATGTACTTTAGCACATATTTTCGCATGATTCTAGGGCTCTTTTGTTTTGCGAAAAATGATTAATATGAAAAATATTTTCCTAAAGACAATCCTTTGCGGTGCTTAGAATAATTAGTCAATTAAAAATATTTGCACTTTCGACAAAAATTTATATCTGAATATTTTCATGAATGATGAAAATATTCGCTAATTCATTTTTGTAAGTGATGCGAGCGATCATCTTTAAAAAATATCTTTTAAATTGCTCAATTTTCACGGAATAAATAGGCTTAACACGAGCACGATGATAGGACGGGCACTAATAGTCTTGCCTGAAAAGAGGATTCAAACACTGAGGGAAAGACGATGGTGCCCTTCGGGACCACATAGGTGTCGGTCAATGCGAACTCCTCGCCGGCAATATGGGGGACCATCGTTGCCGGGGCCCGGTACCGCAGGACCTCACGCGCCACCGCCTCCGTGTACCTCATCTCCCTCAGCTGGTCGTTGGCGATCAATGTGTCTGAATCTGGCGACCAGATTCCGGCCACCTCTTCGCGCACCTGTCGCAAAAAGAAGAGCGGGTACAAAAGTGGTCCAGTTAGGCTAATAATAAGATCAAAGATGGTTCAATTTGTTTTTGATGCGGAAGCTATTCAAATTATGTGTAATCAACCAAACCAAAGTTGACAATTCAAACTCAAATAGGGTAACTGTTTTACTAACTTTGTCACACCCAAAAAGGGCAGTATTTATTTATTTATTTTTACCATAACTGTCTTTTTGACCTCTTTAACGATAGACTTTGATTAAAAAAAAGGGCGGGGGTTAGACTTTGGTTTAGCAGAAAACACCAAAGAAGAAAAGAAACTAACCTTTGCAAGAACCTGCGGATGCGAGTCAAGGAGTGTGACGGCCCACAGCAGCGACGAAGTGGACGCGTCCTGAGCAGCAAACAAGAAGTCAAAGAGGTGGCCTCCGATTTCCCTGTCCCCCGAGTGTGGCGGCGGTAGCGGCGCCTCCTCCTCCCCTGCCTCTCTCGTGGCGCCGACCTCCCTCACCGTCTCCTGCATCCAGAAGTCGATGAGGCAGCACGGCTCCTCCCCTCTCTCCATCCTCTCCTTGCTCTTCCTCGCACACGCCGCCAGGGTCTCCACGAGCCGGTCGACGGCGAGCCTCGCCTTCCGGAAGGCGAACCCGGGCAAGTCAAAGGGCAGCGTCATCAGCCCCATGTTGAACAGGTTATAGTCCACGTTGAACCTCTCGCGAGCTTCTCGGCTCAAGTACGGCCCTACCATCCAGTGAAGTACCGTCAACTCAATCACATTTCAGGGAGAAAAAAAATCACATGTCAAGAAACCTCGGAATCCAAAAGGCAAAAAAAAAAAAAATTGCGGGCAATTGGTTGCTGCAATGTCATTATCCATGGCCGCGATAAAGACATGCACAAAAGCTTAAATTACGAGGGATGAGATAAAAAAAATAAAAAATAAAAGTTGGCAAACTTTTAGCCCGAGGGCAGGACATAAAATTTTGCATAAATTTCATGAATCACCTGCAAAGACAGTCTGGGAGGTCTCGAGGTTCATGTCGCGGGCAAGTAGCCGGAGCGCGATGGCCTTTGGCGGCTCACCCACCGCCGCCGGTGGTGATGAAAGATCGACCCATCTCTTGATATGCCTGAGAATTATGATCTGCTGGAGGGAGGTGTAGGTGGAGAGGGCCTTGGGGGTGAAGTTGGGGGCAATGCGGCGGCGGAGGTCCTTGTGGTCCTGGCCCATCATGTAGATCAGGTTGTGCTCGCCGAAGAGCTTCTTGCCGAAAGGGTGGCCAACGAGGTGGAAGGCGTCGGGGCGGACGTTGGCGAACACCCGGTGGGACAGCTCAGTGTCGCGGACGAATAGGATGAAGCGGCCGACGACGTAGTTGGCGGAGAGGCCAAGCGGGGACGAGGCAGCGAGGCGGGACTGGCGGTCCCAGAAGCCGGTCGGGTCGGCGACCAACCGGACGGCGTTGCCGAGGAAGGGGAGGATGAGGGGCGGGCCGGGGAGGGACCGCTTCTTGAGGAGGTAGGAGACCTGCTCGAGGAGGACGAGGAGGGCGAGGAGAGAGACGAGATGGGGTGCGAGGGAGGAGAGAAAAGCGAACAAAGAGGAGGAGGTCATTCTCTCTCTCTATCTCTACTTTTGGGTACGGGAGGCAACGGGCGGTTTTATCGTTTGCGACGGCGACGGAGTGGATATTCCGGTCAACGGTCGGAAGGATGTTGGATTCGAAGGGTCTAGTATAAAGTGGAGAGAGAGAGCCAGAGACAGATAGAGAGAGAGAGAGAGGCACGGCGGAGATATAAATAGGACGGCGGACGGCGGACGGGTGCTGACTAGATCCAGCTAGGTGGGGAGGATGGCGTGGCAGCTTGCAGGTATCTGCAAGTTGTTTTGTTTTTGTTTTTGTTTTTATGTTTTTGCCGTGAAGGGAGATCAATAAAAGTCAACCCATGACCATGACCGGAAGGAAGATAATATCCGGATTTTAATGGATATTATTAAAAATATACTTCGATTGAGAGAATTTTTTTTTTTACGAAGAGTTGCGAGATTATTTTATGAGAAATTGCAGAATTGAACAGTTATGGATTATTAGATGTAATTGAGAGCTGCGAAATACTGACAGTGTTTGAACAACTCAAGTGTGGTTTATAATCTTGTTATTTAATAGTAGAATTCGCTGTTATTCTTCCCATGGACGTAAGTCTCTATGATCGAACCACGTCAATCTGATGTTCAATTTATTTTTTTGCTCTATCTATTTTATTATTCGATCAATTGTTTCGCGCAACAATTGGTACCAGGGCTAAATTAGCTGAGTTAAAGAAAATAGCAACAGAAGAAGGAAAAGTAAAAATTGACAGATTTGATGGAAATTTATTTGGTTCCTGAAGATGTAGATTGAGGACTGTCTATGTCAGATGAAACCGCACTTACTCTTGTCTTGGGAGAAATTAGAGTCGATGAAGCAAATTGACTGAGAATTGCAGGATAGACGAGCGATGGCTATTATTTGACTGACGGCGTCGTGTTTAACATCGTGAAAGAGAAGACTATTGCGGATTTGATGAAAGTCTTATCAGATATGTACAAGAAGCCCTTACTATCAACAAGATCTATTTGATGCGATGTCACTTTAAATTAAAGATGAGAGAAGGTGCGTCGATTGCTAATCATATAAATGAATTCAATGTGATAGTCATTTAACTGAGTTTCAATTGATATTGACTTTGAAGATCAAGTATATGTTTTGATTATATTGTCCTCATTACCTAATAATTGACATACTACTGTTATTGTTGTATGTAATTTCTTTGGATTTATAAGCTTGATGTTTGATGGTATTTGAGATTTAATTTTGAGTGAGGATATCTATAGGAGAAAATTTGGTGAATCTGTGTCTACTACTTTACTAGATGAAAATGGAGAAAAGACTTGTACTCATATTAGGAGAAGTAGTATAAATATGAACAAACGTAGTCAGTCTAAGATTGGTGGTGTTGCCTGTTAGAGTTGTGGAAAGAGGGGTAATCTTATAAAAGATTGCTTTAAACTATAATATGATATAGGTAAGAAACTTATAGTTGAATCTGTCAATAATGTTGCAGTTGTAACTGACAGTAATTTGAATAGTGATAATTATGCATTGTTTGTCACTAATGATTTGGCATTTGACAAATGGATTATAGACTTTGGTTGTTCTTTTCATGCTAAACCAAATAAGAACTGATTTTATTACTTATCAACGCATAGCTAGTAGTAAAGTACAGTTTTATGGATGTTGGTGATGTTAGAATTATAATGCATGATGGTATTTTAAAGACATTGACTAGAGTGAGGTATGTTCTAAAATTGAAAAATCTGATTTCTTTGAGTACCCTAAATTCAGCTGGGTGTTAGTATTCTTCAGAATTGTAAAATTCTAAACATTATTCGATATGCTTTGGTGGTAATGAAAGGAACCAAGCATAATGGCTTGTATGAACTTCAAGGTGAGATGGTGATGGAATTCGTAGCAGAGACGTTAGATGCATTTGTTCTAGAGTCTAAATTATGGCATATACATTTGGGGCATATTAGCGAGAGAAGTTAGAAGGTTCTAAGTGAAAGAAATTTATTATATATTTATATAACTAACGAACTGAATGTATGCGGGTGTTGTGACATATACTAACAGCGAAAAGTGTAGTTTAGCGTGATTGTTAGATAAATCACGAATATTGCAGAATTAATTAACTTGGATGTTCATAGGCTATCGCGGTTTCCATTGAGAAAAAGTGACAAATTATGCTAACAATAGTGGATGACTTCTCAAGGAAGACTTGGGTGTTTGTGCTTGGTATAAGTTTGATGTTCTAGAATCAGGCAATTAAGAGTTCTAATCAAAAAGTAGATTGATAAACGATCAAGCATATGCAAACTGACAAAGGTATGAAGTTTTGCTCGGAGCTGTTAAATGAATTCTGCATGAGGGAAGATATAGTGAGACACCGCACTGGTGACAATGGACCATAACATGATACAGAGTTGATTAGCAAAATGTTACTAGAGACGGCCCATAAAATTCTCTCTAGTATCGGTATGGCTAGAAGATTTCTTATAATGCGTTTAGTACGGCTAGCTACCTTGTAAATAGATCCCCATCGATTACTATTGGATGTCAGACTCTAGAAAAAGTGTGGTCAAGTAACGTTGATGATTATCCTGTTATTAAAATATTCGGTTACCCGTGTAATGTTTGAGTTAGTGATGGTAAGCTCGATAGAAGAGCAAGAAAGTTCATGTTCCTACACTATGCATAAGGTGATTGAGGCTATTAGTTGTGGTGTTCGGAGTTAAATTCACCTATTATTAGTAAAGAAGTTACATTTGATGAATCTCCAATATTTCTAGCTATGAGTGATTATAGAAATGTTCATAAGGATCTAAACGATGTTTAACTTGAGATGTAGTTGCAACCAAAAACTCTTGAGGTAAATTTGAGACATATTTTTAACGATATCCATTTTGGCTGAACGTTTGAATCAAGTTGCAATTACTTCATTGATAATCCGAGCATTACTATTACTCTCTCACAACCCTTTATATAATGAACTGCCACAGACATCTTACAAGTTCAAGCGGTACTTGAACTTCGCCGTAATCGTGAACCTCATCAGAACATCAACTATACATGTATCTTTAACTACTCTACAAGAACATTCTGACATAACTTCATTAGCTACAAATAAAGCAAAATGACCATTGATCCATATCTATCCAAGATCAGAATCTCACCTTATCAAATTCAGCAGTTATAGCAAAGTTGGCTCTATAGGTTTCCTAATTGATGATTTCCTAGTTCGAGAAAGTTTCCTATTTTAGATCCAACCATTGCCTATAAATAAGAAGCTGATGTTCTGTGTAAAGATTATCAAAGCAGAGCTTCTGCTAGTGAATTTCCCTAGTATTTGGCGTCAATTAAATCTTGGGAGTAAGATTTGTGGATTCTTTCTTGATTGCGAAGTTGAACACTTGCGGGTTATCAAATATAATTGGGGTGCTGTGAAACACTAATAATGTTTGAGCGACTCGGGTGTGGCTTGTAATATCCGTTGTATCAATTGATTTATAGTAGAATTTGTTGCTGCTTTACCTGTGGACGTAGGTCTAAATTGAATAATTGATATCTCATACCAAGTAAATCCTTAACCCTTTCCTATGACCGAATCACACAAATCTGGTGTCTAATTTATTTTCTTATTCTGTCTATTTTATTGTTCGATCGCTCGCTTTGCGCAATAGATATCATGCATGTTAAGACAATCGATATCTAGTGTTGTCTATCTCGCGTAGGGTTGTGCAATTCGCAATCTGATCCGAGTGATCCTGGCTAAATCCAACAGATATCATGCATGCTCAGACAATCGATATCTAGTGTTGATGAGATTTGTCTCGCCTCAGGTTGCATAACTTAGGCTAATACTAGCTCAAGGTCGCTAGGTCGCGGAAACCCTAGCGAAGCATCATGTTGGACCCCAACCAGACCTAGCTCATGTGGAGTCGAATGCATTCTCGGCAAGATAGGTTCATTGAAAGGAATTTTCATGGTAGGGGAAAAAAAATAAGTCGGTCGGCATGAGGTCACACGACCTTAGTAATATAGAAACTTTGATATGGTCAAACGGCTAATTAAAATTTACTCTCATTTGATCCGGCGATTACCTTCACGTGGATTAAGAATACACTGAAACAGGTGAAATCGAATTGTATTATTTGAATGTTACTACACGAAATGCAAAGAAACGACGAAAAGAGTTGGATTTACTAGAGAATTGCTGCTTAGGAATTTAGAGGAACACTAAGAAAAAGTTGAAAGTACTTTTCTCTGCCGATAAATTAAAAGAGTAAATAGAGAGAGAGAGAGAGGAATCTTAAATTAGGTATTACCTACGCTGCATTGTTTACTAGCTGTAGTAGCTATCATACTTGTAAGGAAAATTTTTGAAAAATGGCTTTTTTCTTAAATAAGGACCCGAAATTGACCTTATTTCAAATAAGGGTCTAAAATGCCCTCAATGTCTTAAATAAGGACCCGAAGTGAATATTATTTTAAATAAGGGCCTAAAGTGACCTTATCAATCTCAAAAAAGGGGTATGAATCACCAGTTAATAGGAGCATTCTCGTCATTTAACCTTTTTATTATTTATTTTTCATTTTTTGATTTTTTTTAAAAAAATTTAAAAAAGGTGGTGGCAACAGCCGTCAAGGTCCCTAGCAACTCTACTAACCGATGGCCCTCATTAGAGCCGAGAGGGGCTACGACCTCACCAACCAGTGGCCCCGCCAGAGTTGAGAAAGGGTCGTGGCCCTTACCTAGCCCTCGGCGACCCTAACAGCCACAAGCAGGAGAGGGATAGGCGGGAGGAAACCCCCTCCCGCTTGTGTTTTTTTTTTTTTTTCTCACTTTTAGTTTTTTTTAGATTTCTAATTAATTTAACTAATGAAATTAAGTTACAATTACATTTTAACAAAAATGCTCTTGATTGGCCAAAAAATTTGGCCCATCGGCGAGGTCAATCCCTTGTTTGAAATAACTATAGCTACTTTAGGTCATTCTTTGAAACGGTGATGGCACTTTAGGCCCTTATTTGAAATCAAATCCACTTCAAGCTTTTATTTGAAAAAAATGAGAGCACTTGAGACTTTTTTTTAAAAAAATTTTCCCTACTTATAATTCACATTTCAATCAAAATGGTGTATACAACTATAACATATGTGTGACAAACTATGTATTGGAAGTTATAAGCCATTAGACGAGTATACCATGCTCGATATTGTGGTAGACTATTTATTGTAGGTACGTGCTATGAATAATTCAAAGGCATGTTTCAAAACATCAATGGAAAATCGATAATCAACAACTAAAGTCACATTAATCCCAAATAATTACTCACAATACATCATTCGGATAGGGGAAATGCTTCCCTAATAGTACTGTCAGGAACGGTACAATCTCAACCATAAATCCAAGTACCATCTCCGTATATTTTGCATAGAGTACTTATTGATTGGGAGATCATATGGTTAGAAATAACTAATAGTACTGTCAAACTATTATGTTAACAGCTTCCGTCATATTATCCAAGGGGAATATGTGTTTCGCAATAACAATCATATGCATTTTGTCAATTATATCAAACCCATGTTACTAACTTGCATAAGCCAAGTTATGTTCTTCAATATCGCGGGACACATTTTCTTTTTGTTTTTGTTTTTTTCTTTTTGTCAAAAAGGACATAAAGGGTAGTTCCGAAGCACAAAGAATTTTTCATACGACGTAAGAGTCGGAAAATATATCTTTCGACCGTACATGGTTTGCTCACCAAAAAAGAAAGAATGAAAGAAAAGAAGCTTCCCAAAAGCAGCTACATTTAAATCTTGAAATGACTGCATAAGATTTACCTAACTCTTGAGACAAACCTTTTAGATGGCTTAGCTGAGGTAAGGACCACAAACGCTTTTACCTAACTCTTAAAAGCATTGTACTCAAGTGCACCACATCGTACCTCCGACATAGAATGTCATTCCTCGCAAAAGCTTCAAAGACTTTCGATAGATATCCGACATTTCATTCTCTCGTGATCTAACGGCTATTAGGCTCGCGATAACCCGATCTCCGAAGTGTCCCGTTACGTTAACCTCCGAACAAGCTTAGGGGGGCCTTGGTGTTTAAGAATCAATTATATTAATAACTTAGCTGATTAATGGCATCGTAATGCGTCGCCACTTTTATTTATTCCCTCCTTTTCCTACTTGCGTACATAGCGATATTTACGGTCTTTACTTCTCTATTATATTAGTTGTGGATTTAATATCGATATTTTAGCGACAAATCCAGGGCCTCCTTATCTTCATCGGAGGTAGAGCAGCTTGGTGGCTCAGATGCCATCGCTATGTGAACCCAACCCACATGTATTGTATTGTTCGTCGTGCCACCGGGAATTATGTATCAGATGGATGAGTTCTTGTGTTTTTATGCATAATTAACCTAATTATGCACACGAACGTAGCGCGTTAGTTATTTTTTTTATCAAACATTTACTCACCTTTGTCATCTGTTTTTTTTTTCGTAGCTAATATGATATTAAGGACTTTCTATGATTCCTCAAGGGATCGACCTACTATTCTAAAAGTATCTTGTTTAAGTGCACTCCATCATACCTCCGGCACAGAATGTCAATCCTTGCAAAACGCTTCAAAAACTTTCGATGAAGCTCCGACATACAAGGAAAAACGATAATAACATAATGATTCATGCATTGGCTCAACGTGTAATGTGATCTATATATTTTAAGTTTATTCAATATCGTCTTTGAACTTTAGCAAAAAAAAAAAATTTGAACATGTTCATACAGTCTATAGACTAAATTGAACATGTACAAAAAGTCAAATGATCACATTGAAAATATATTTAAAAAAAATTGCACATTAAGATAAAGTTCTTAAAATTCATCTGGATGACTTGCATGATTGATATGATAACTCTCGATTGCTTAACACTTCACGGGTGGATTATGTAACTATAATATTCATCTCAAATCACGATATAATAATCAACTTTCTCAAATAATGATAGACATGTAAATGCCCTATTTTATTCATTTTTCTAAAATATATGGATAAAAGGATGGACGTGATGAATCGTCATTTTTAAAGATCCAGCTTGGCATATGATAATTCATGTCATAAAATAACATATGATTTCATTTGAGCAAATGGAAGGATTATATTGAACATTTACTAGTAGTTCATGAATCATATTAAGCAAATTAGAAGTTTAAGGAAGATGGACATCAGAGTAAAGGATTCAAATCCCCATCATAAGGCGTTCCTTTTCCAAAATCCTCCTGACACTCCAAATGAAGGTTGTAAGTTCAAATGGCGATGATCATATTGGCATCACCAAGGTCCAATGGTATCTCGGTCAATATGCCATGTTATTTGTGTGGCTTTCGGTGATAAGATGATCCAAAAGATTCATTATAAACAGGGAATATTCATAAATTTTAATGCACTTATGTTTATTTAAATTCACATAGAGATATGGTGGATTGATAAACTAAGTAGGTTTACTATACCACCTAGAGATAGGATAGTAAACGGAGAGGAAATTCCGCTATCACGTGTTTGATATTGTTATTGTATGTGTAATGATATGAAATTCATATCTAGTGGTTATGCTAAAATTGGATGCTCTAACGTACTTATTTGATTGATTTACTACATCTGGTTCCAAACTTTTGCTTTTAAGATTGTCAATTTTATATTGTTATCAATTCTATTTTCACTTGTTAGATAAATTTTAAAATTATTCCATTTTTAGTATTTAATTAGTTTTTGAATCATCAATCTCTGTGGGACGATATCTTTTCTCATCATTATGTTACTTATTCGACACGCTCATTGACATGTACACACTTGCATTGAGAATTCTACAATTGATTTTTCATATCTCTTAAGATTGTGCATATTTTTTCCTTGATTGCACGTATACATGATTGAAGGCCAACAATACATTCCGGCATTAAGTCCACAATGCTCTGGCAGCAGCATTGCGTGCCAATTCATGATGTAATGAACTCAACTTACCCATAAAGAATTCGTAATACAAAAGTTGATTAAGATAACAAGAAGGTTCCTTTTGGAACGTCTCACCCTTTCCACATATTGAATCTTTCCACTCCCACGAAATCCTAAGATGGATCAAACCTTAAAACTTCATGCATTCTTTATCTATACAAAAATCTTTTATTGCTGTTTTTATTCTTGCGCGAGCTGGCGTTACGTGCGTGCTCCATTGCTTGTTTTCCCAGAAGAAAGAAGTCAACTTCAACATGGGGTTTCGACTATCTTTCCCTTTCCTCTTCCGAGGAACGAGAGACGTTCAATGGGTTTGCGTGCGGCAGGGTTGGAAGAAACACAGACGAAGCACAAACGGAGCAAAATCTGGGAACTAAACTTAGGTTCCGTCGGGGGGTTGTCATCGAATGGCGGCACGCAAACGACTTGCAAAGAGATTGGTGTTTGACAGTTCAAACTCAGCTCGCGGCTCTCCTCCCCCGTGTCGCATTTTGCAACACACGATTTGTGCTTATTTATTTTTACAAAAAAAGAAATTATTTTCCTTAAAACACTTTCTTGAGAATGATCACTCGTATCTCTTGCAGAAATGAATGAAAGAAAAAGAAAATTTTCGTTGTGCACGAAACTGTATAGACATAAATTGCTGCCGATAATGAAACTCTTTTCATTGGCTAATTGTTTAGAATGATACAAGTGATAAATTTTTAGAAAATATTTTCTAAATCATTTATTTCCCGCTAAATAAACGGAGCCTTAAACTCATACTTACATCTTACAGCAATTTATTCCAATAAAATACTAGAGTCAACAATACTTTGATGGAAATTTACAAGAAAGAATTAGAGCATAATATGGCTAATAAATTATTCTATTAAAATATTTCTTAGCTAATAAATTTAAAATTTAAATACCAGAATTGGTTTGTGATAAAGGATTTTGTTAGAGAAAGAGTCTATCATTTCTATAGCAAAATATCTTCGTCACAAGAAAAAAGTGGGGAAAGCTATCCAAAAATTCTAAACTTAATGTACGATGGCTAATCCAATTGTAAACTTTTCAATTGTGTCAGTTTAGTTCTAAACCTTTTGAATATTTGTCAATTCAATCCTAAATCTTTTAACGAATAACCAATATAGTCCTTCTGACTAATTTGATCAGAAATTACTGATGTGGAGGTTCAATTATTGCTATCATCCTACTTGACGCAGTCGGCCCTAATGTGGACAATGTTTTGATTTTTTTTAAAATAAAAATTCAAAAATATTTATATATTTTTTTCTTTTTTTTTCTTTTTTCCTTTCAAGGGCTAATGACCTCCCTTGGCCAGGGACGAGGGATGTGGCCCTCACTATGGCCTGTGAGGGCCTGGGCGAGGCCTTTGTAGCCCTCGACAAGGGGCGCGTGAGGATTGCCGGTCCTGTGAAGAACAAAGAAAATAAAAAAATGAAAAAAATAGAAATATATATATATATTGATAAAAGATTTGGATTTCTTTTAAATTAGAAATTAACAATATTAGTGCCAGCCACATCTCGTAGGATGGTTGGCACTAAATGGACTGCCATATCAGCAATTTCTAGGTAAAATTAATAGGAATGACTACATAAGAGAATTGTTAAAAGGTTTAGGACTAAACTAATAAATATTCAAAAGGTTTAGGATTGTATTAGCTGCCTATAATAGGTTTAGGACTTTTTGAATAATATTCATTAAAAACATAAAGTATTATGTCACAAAAGATTTGGAGCGAACCCACACAATAAAATTTTGTGTTGGTGGGCTTGAATGACAATTACAATTGATGACAATACACAATCGTCAATAGTTATCATCATTTTGGGACCAATGTGCACTTTTAGAATATGTTTTCTAGAAGTTCTAAAACTAGTCATGAAAGTGTAATTGAGTTTTAAAACTTACAAAAAGTGCCATGGAGTCCTAAACTTCTCAAATTGGTTCAATCAAGTCCTTCCGTTAACTCCATCCAGTTATAAGTATACTGGAAGTCTTAAAACTTATAATGAAAGTGTAACTGAGTTTTAAAACTTTCAAAAAGTGCAATCAAGTCGTCAAATTAGTTTAATCAAGTCCTTCCATAAAATTTGTCCAATTATAAGTATATTATAAGTCCTAAAACTTGTCATGAAAGTTATAATTAAGTTTTAAAACTTTAAAAAGTGCAATCAACCTAAAACTTGTCACAAGTGCAATTGACTCCTAGAACTTTTTGTAAGTCATAAAACTCATTATTAATACAATCAAGTCTTTTTATTAACTTCGTCTAACTTGATAAACAGAAAAAACTAACAAGTTTTGGGATTGGTCCCAAAATGATGATAACTATTGACGATTGTGTATTGTCATCAATTGTAATTGTCATTCAAGCCCACCAACACAAAATTTTATTGTGTGGGTTCGCTCCAAATCTTTTGTGACATAATACTTTATGTTTTTAATGAATATTATTCAAAAAGTCCTAAACCTATTATAGGCAGCTAATACAATCCTAAACCTTTTGAATATTTATTAGTTTAGTCCTAAACCTTTTAACAATTCTCTTATGTAGTCATTCCTATTAATTTTACCTAGAAATTGCTGATATGGCAGTCCATTTAGTGCCAACCATCCTACGAGATGTGGCTGGCACTAATATTGTTAATTTCTAATTTAAAAGAAATCCAAATCTTTTATCAATATATATATATATTTCTATTTTTTTCATTTTTTTTATTTTCTTTGTTCTTCACAGGACCGGCAATCCTCACGCGCCCCTTGTCGAGGGCTACAAAGGCCTCGCCCAGGCCCTCACAGGCCATAGTGAGGGCCACATCCCTCGTCCCTGGCCAAGGGAGGTCATTAGCCCTTGAAAGGAAAAAAGAAAAAAAAGAAAAAAATATATAAATATTTTTGAATTTTTATTTTAAAAAAAATCAAAACATTGTCCACATTAGGGCCGACTGCGTCAAGTAGGATGATAGCAATAATTGAACCTCCACATCAGTAATTTCTGATCAAATTAGTCAGAAGGACTATATTGGTTATTCGTTAAAAGATTTAGGATTGAATTGACAAATATTCAAAAGGTTTAGAACTAAACTGACACAATTGAAAAGTTTACAATTGGATTAGCCATCGTACATTAAGTTTAGAATTTTTTGATAGCTTTCCCCACTTTTTTCTTGTGACGAAGATATTTTGCTATAGAAATGATAGACTCTTTCTCTAACAAAATCCTTTATCACAAACCAATTCTGGTATTTAAATTTTAAATTTATTAGCTAAGAAATATTTTAATAGAATAATTTATTAGCCATATTATGCTCTAATTCTTTCTTGTAAATTTCCATCAAAGTATTGTTGACTCTAGTATTTTATTGGAATAAATTGCTGTAAGATGTAAGTATGAGTTTAAGGCTCCGTTTATTTAGCGGGAAATAAATGTTTAGAAATATTTTTCTAAAAATTTATCACTTGTATCATTCTAAACAATTAGCCAATGAAAAGAGTTTCATTATCGGCAGCAATTTATGTCTATACAGTTTCGTGCACAACGAAAATTTTCTTTTTCTTTCATTCATTTCTGCAAGAGATACGAGTGATCATTCTCAAGAAAGTGTTTTAAGGAAAATAATTTCTTTTTTTGTAAAAATAAATAAGCACAAATCGTGTGTTGCAAAATGCGACACGGGGGAGGAGAGCCGCGAGCTGAGTTTGAACTGTCAAACACCAATCTCTTTGCAAGTCGTTTGCGTGCCGCCATTCGATGACAACCCCCCGACGGAACCTAAGTTTAGTTCCCAGATTTTGCTCCGTTTGTGCTTCGTCTGTGTTTCTTCCAACCCTGCCGCACGCAAACCCATTGAACGTCTCTCGTTCCTCGGAAGAGGAAAGGGAAAGATAGTCGAAACCCCATGTTGAAGTTGACTTCTTTCTTCTGGGAAAACAAGCAATGGAGCACGCACGTAACGCCAGCTCGCGCAAGAATAAAAACAGCAATAAAAGATTTTTGTATAGATAAAGAATGCATGAAGTTTTAAGGTTTGATCCATCTTAGGATTTCGTGGGAGTGGAAAGATTCAATATGTGGAAAGGGTGAGACGTTCCAAAAGGAACCTTCTTGTTATCTTAATCAACTTTTGTATTACGAATTCTTTATGGGTAAGTTGAGTTCATTACATCATGAATTGGCACGCAATGCTGCTGCCAGAGCATTGTGGACTTAATGCCGGAATGTATTGTTGGCCTTCAATCATGTATACGTGCAATCAAGGAAAAAATATGCACAATCTTAAGAGATATGAAAAATCAATTGTAGAATTCTCAATGCAAGTGTGTACATGTCAATGAGCGTGTCGAATAAGTAACATAATGATGAGAAAAGATATCGTCCCACAGAGATTGATGATTCAAAAACTAATTAAATACTAAAAATGGAATAATTTTAAAATTTATCTAACAAGTGAAAATAGAATTGATAACAATATAAAATTGACAATCTTAAAAGCAAAAGTTTGGAACCAGATGTAGTAAATCAATCAAATAAGTACGTTAGAGCATCCAATTTTAGCATAACCACTAGATATGAATTTCATATCATTACACATACAATAACAATATCAAACACGTGATAGCGGAATTTCCTCTCCGTTTACTATCCTATCTCTAGGTGGTATAGTAAACCTACTTAGTTTATCAATCCACCATATCTCTATGTGAATTTAAATAAACATAAGTGCATTAAAATTTATGAATATTCCCTGTTTATAATGAATCTTTTGGATCATCTTATCACCGAAAGCCACACAAATAACATGGCATATTGACCGAGATACCATTGGACCTTGGTGATGCCAATATGATCATCGCCATTTGAACTTACAACCTTCATTTGGAGTGTCAGGAGGATTTTGGAAAAGGAACGCCTTATGATGGGGATTTGAATCCTTTACTCTGATGTCCATCTTCCTTAAACTTCTAATTTGCTTAATATGATTCATGAACTACTAGTAAATGTTCAATATAATCCTTCCATTTGCTCAAATGAAATCATATGTTATTTTATGACATGAATTATCATATGCCAAGCTGGATCTTTAAAAATGACGATTCATCACGTCCATCCTTTTATCCATATATTTTAGAAAATGAATAAAATAGGGCATTTACATGTCTATCATTATTTGAGAAAGTTGATTATTATATCGTGATTTGAGATGAATATTATAGTTACATAATCCACCCGTGAAGTGTTAAGCAATCGAGAGTTATCATATCAATCATGCAAGTCATCCAGATGAATTTTAAGAACTTTATCTTAATGTGCAATTTTTTTTAAATATATTTTCAATGTGATCATTTGACTTTTTGTACATGTTCAATTTAGTCTATAGACTGTATGAACATGTTCAAATTTTTTTTTTTTGCTAAAGTTCAAAGACGATATTGAATAAACTTAAAATATATAGATCACATTACACGTTGAGCCAATGCATGAATCATTATGTTATTATCGTTTTTCCTTGTATGTCGGAGCTTCATCGAAAGTTTTTGAAGCGTTTTGCAAGGATTGACATTCTGTGCCGGAGGTATGATGGAGTGCACTTAAACAAGATACTTTTAGAATAGTAGGTCGATCCCTTGAGGAATCATAGAAAGTCCTTAATATCATATTAGCTACGAAAAAAAAAACAGATGACAAAGGTGAGTAAATGTTTGATAAAAAAAATAACTAACGCGCTACGTTCGTGTGCATAATTAGGTTAATTATGCATAAAAACACAAGAACTCATCCATCTGATACATAATTCCCGGTGGCACGACGAACAATACAATACATGTGGGTTGGGTTCACATAGCGATGGCATCTGAGCCACCAAGCTGCTCTACCTCCGATGAAGATAAGGAGGCCCTGGATTTGTCGCTAAAATATCGATATTAAATCCACAACTAATATAATAGAGAAGTAAAGACCGTAAATATCGCTATGTACGCAAGTAGGAAAAGGAGGGAATAAATAAAAGTGGCGACGCATTACGATGCCATTAATCAGCTAAGTTATTAATATAATTGATTCTTAAACACCAAGGCCCCCTAAGCTTGTTCGGAGGTTAACGTAACGGGACACTTCGGAGATCGGGTTATCGCGAGCCTAATAGCCGTTAGATCACGAGAGAATGAAATGTCGGATATCTATCGAAAGTCTTTGAAGCTTTTGCGAGGAATGACATTCTATGTCGGAGGTACGATGTGGTGCACTTGAGTACAATGCTTTTAAGAGTTAGGTAAAAGCGTTTGTGGTCCTTACCTCAGCTAAGCCATCTAAAAGGTTTGTCTCAAGAGTTAGGTAAATCTTATGCAGTCATTTCAAGATTTAAATGTAGCTGCTTTTGGGAAGCTTCTTTTTCTTTCATTCTTTCTTTTTTGGTGAGCAAACCATGTACGGTCGAAAGATATATTTTCCGACTCTTACGTCGTATGAAAAATTCTTTGTGCTTCGGAACTACCCTTTATGTCCTTTTGACAAAAGAAAAACAAAAACAAAAAGAAAATGTGTCCCGCGATATTGAAGAACATAACTTGGCTTATGCAAGTTAGTAACATGGGTTTGATATAATTGACAAAATGCATATGATTGTTATTGCGAAACACATATTCCCCTTGGATAATATGACGGAAGCTGTTAACATAATAGTTTGACAGTACTATTAGTTATTTCTAACCATATGATCTCCCAATCAATAAGTACTCTATGCAAAATATACGGAGATGGTACTTGGATTTATGGTTGAGATTGTACCGTTCCTGACAGTACTATTAGGGAAGCATTTCCCCTATCCGAATGATGTATTGTGAGTAATTATTTGGGATTAATGTGACTTTAGTTGTTGATTATCGATTTTCCATTGATGTTTTGAAACATGCCTTTGAATTATTCATAGCACGTACCTACAATAAATAGTCTACCACAATATCGAGCATGGTATACTCGTCTAATGGCTTATAACTTCCAATACATAGTTTGTCACACATATGTTATAGTTGTATACACCATTTTGATTGAAATGTGAATTATAAGTAGGGAAAATTTTTTTAAAAAAAAGTCTCAAGTGCTCTCATTTTTTTCAAATAAAAGCTTGAAGTGGATTTGATTTCAAATAAGGGCCTAAAGTGCCATCACCGTTTCAAAGAATGACCTAAAGTAGCTATAGTTATTTCAAACAAGGGATTGACCTCGCCGATGGGCCAAATTTTTTGGCCAATCAAGAGCATTTTTGTTAAAATGTAATTGTAACTTAATTTCATTAGTTAAATTAATTAGAAATCTAAAAAAAACTAAAAGTGAGAAAAAAAAAAAAAAACACAAGCGGGAGGGGGTTTCCTCCCGCCTATCCCTCTCCTGCTTGTGGCTGTTAGGGTCGCCGAGGGCTAGGTAAGGGCCACGACCCTTTCTCAACTCTGGCGGGGCCACTGGTTGGTGAGGTCGTAGCCCCTCTCGGCTCTAATGAGGGCCATCGGTTAGTAGAGTTGCTAGGGACCTTGACGGCTGTTGCCACCACCTTTTTTAAATTTTTTTAAAAAAAATCAAAAAATGAAAAATAAATAATAAAAAGGTTAAATGACGAGAATGCTCCTATTAACTGGTGATTCATACCCCTTTTTGAGATTGATAAGGTCACTTTAGGCCCTTATTTAAAATAATATTCACTTCGGGTCCTTATTTAAGACATTGAGGGCATTTTAGACCCTTATTTGAAATAAGGTCAATTTCGGGTCCTTATTTAAGAAAAAAGCCATTTTTCAAAAATTTTCCTTACAAGTATGATAGCTACTACAGCTAGTAAACAATGCAGCGTAGGTAATACCTAATTTAAGATTCCTCTCTCTCTCTCTCTATTTACTCTTTTAATTTATCGGCAGAGAAAAGTACTTTCAACTTTTTCTTAGTGTTCCTCTAAATTCCTAAGCAGCAATTCTCTAGTAAATCCAACTCTTTTCGTCGTTTCTTTGCATTTCGTGTAGTAACATTCAAATAATACAATTCGATTTCACCTGTTTCAGTGTATTCTTAATCCACGTGAAGGTAATCGCCGGATCAAATGAGAGTAAATTTTAATTAGCCGTTTGACCATATCAAAGTTTCTATATTACTAAGGTCGTGTGACCTCATGTCGACCGACTTATTGTTTTTCCCTACCTTGAAAATGAATTGCAAGCTCCTTTCAATGAACCTATCTTGCCGAGAATGCATTCGACTCCACATGAGCTAGGTCTGGTTGGGGTCCAACATGATGCTTCGCTAGGGTTTCGCGACCTTGGGCTAGTACTTAGCCTAAGTTATGCAACCTGAGGCGAGACAAATCTCATCAACACTAGATATCGATTGTCTTAGCATGCATGATATCTGTTGGGTTTAGCCAGGATCACTCGGATCAGATCGCGAATTGTGCAACCCTACGCGAGATAGACAACACTAGATATCGATTGTCTTAGCATGCATGATATTTGTTGCGTAAAGCAAGCGATCGAACAATAAAATAGACAGACCAGAAAATAAATTAGACACTAGATTTGTGTGGTTCGGTCATAGGGAAGGGCTAAGGATTTACTTGGTATGAGATATCAATTGTTGAATTTAGACCGACGTCCACAGGTAAAGCAACAACAAATTTTACTATAAATCAAGTGATACAATGGATATTACAAGTCATACCCGAGTCGCTCAAACATTATTAATGTTTCGTAGCACCCCAATTATATATAATAATCCGCAAGTGTTCAACTTCGCAATCAAGAAAGAATCCACAAATCTTACTCGCAAGATTTAATTGACTTCAAATACTAGGGAAATTCACTAGCAGAAGCTCCTCTTTGATAATCTTTACAGAGAACATCAGCTTCTTATTTATAGGCAATGGTTGGATACAAAATAGGAAACATTCTCCAACTAGGAAATCATCAATTAGAAAACCTATTTGAGTTAGGAAACTTTTCTTTTGGAGCTCAAATTTGAGACATATTTTCAACGATATCTATCTTGGCTCAACGTTTGAATCAAGTCACCATCACTTTGTTGATAATCCGAGCATTACTATTACTCTCTCACAACCTCTTATAGGCTCAACCGCCACAGACATATTACAAGTCTAGGCGGTACTTGAACTTTGCCATAATCGCGGACCTCATCAGAACATCAACTACACATGTATCTTTAACTACTCTACAAGAACTTTTTGACATAACTTCATTAGCTACAAATAAAGCAAAATAACCATTGCATCCATATCTATCAAGAGATCGAATCGCACCTTATCAAATTTAGCAGTTATAGCAACCATTAGCTCTATAGGCTCCACCTCACCATAAGCACTATATGTGCCGATTACTTTGCTAATACCTGCTATCTCAAGAGTTTTTGGTTGCAACTATACCTCAAGTTGAACACCGTTTAGATCCTTATGAACACTTCTATAATCACGCATAGCTAGAAATATTATAGATTCATCAAATGTAACTTCTCTATTAATAATAGGTGAATTTAACTCTGAACACCACAACTAATAGCCTCAATCACCTTATGCATAGTGTAGGAACATGAACTTTCTTGCCTTCTATCAAGCTTACTATCACTAACTCAAACATTACACGGGTACCCAATATTTTAATAACAGGATAATCATCAATGTTACTTGACCACACTTTTTCTAGAGTCTGACATCCAATAGCAATCGATGAGGATCTATTTACAAGGTAGCTAGCCGTACTAAGTACATTATAAGAAATCTTCTAGCCATACCGTACTAGAGAGAATTTATGGGCCATCTCTATAAGATTTTGCTAATCAACTCTGCATCATGTTATGGTCCATTGTTACCAGTGCGGTGTCTCACTATATCTTCCCTCATGCAAAATTCTTTAACAGCTCCAAGCAAAACTTCATACCTTTGTCAGTTTGCATATGCTTGATCGTTTATCAATCTCTTTTTGATTAGAACTCTTCACTGCCTGATTCTAGAACATCAAACTTATACCAAGCACAAACACCCAAGTCTTCCTCGAGAAGTCATCCACTACTGTTGACATAATTTGTCACTTTTTCTCGATGGAAACCGCGATAGCTTATGAACATCTAAGTGAATTAATTCTGCAATATTCGTGATTTATCTGATAATCACGCTAAACTACACTTTTCGCCGTTAGTATATGTCACAACACCTGCATACATTCATTCGTTAGTTATATAAATATCAATAAATTTCTTTCACTTAGAACCTTTAAGCTTCTCTCTTAATATGCCCCAAATGTATATGCCATAATTTAGACTCTCGAATAAATGCATCTAACGTCTCTGCTACGAATTCCATCACGTCTCACCTTGAAGTTCATACAAGCCATTATGCTTGGTTCCTTTCATTATCCACAAAGCATATCGAATAATGTTTAGAATTTTACAATTCTGAAGAATACTAACTCAGCTGAATTCAGGGTACTCAAAGAATCAGATTTTTCAACTCTAGAACATACCTTACTCAGTCAATGTCCTTTAATACCATCATGCATTCTAATTCTAACATCACCAACATCCATAAAACTGCACTTTACTACTAGCTATGCATTCGATAAGTAATAAAATCACTTCTTATTTGTTTTAGCATGAAAAGAACAACCAAAGTCCATAATCCATTTGTCAAATGCCAAATCATCGGTGACAAACAATGCATAATTATCACTATCCAAATTACTGTCAGCTACAACTGCAACTTATTGACAATTCAACTATAATTTCCTTACCTATATCATATTTTAGTTTAAAGCAATCCCTTATAAGATTACCCCTTGTCACAACTCTAACAGGCAACACCACCAATCTTAGACTGACACGTTTGTTTATGTTTATACTACTTCTCCTAATACGAGTACAAGTCTTTTCTCTATTTTCATCTAGTAAAGTAGTAGACACAGATTCACCAAATTTCCCTCCTACAGATATCCTCACTCAGAATTAAATCTCGATACCATCAAACATCAAGCTTATGATCCAAAGAAATTACATATAACAATAACAGTAGTATGTCAATTATTAGGTAATGAGGATAATATAATCAAAACACATACTTGATCTTCAAAGTCAATATCAATTGAACTCAATTAATTGACTATCACATTGAATTCATTTATATGATTAGCAATCGACGCACCTTCTCTCATCTTTAATTTAAAGTGACATCGCATCAAATAGACCTTGTTGATAATAGAGGGCTTCTTGTACATATATGATAAGACTTTCATCAAATCCGCAATGTCTTCTCTTTCACGATGTTAAACAACACGAGCCAACGTCAGTCAAATAATACCATCGCTCGTCTATCCAGCAATTCTCAGTCAATTTGCTTCATCGACTTTGATTTCTCCCAAGACAAGAGTAAGTGCGGTTTCATCTGACATAGACATCCTCAATCTACATCTTCAGGAACCAAATAAATTTCCATCAAATCTGTCAATTTTTACTTTTCCTTCTTCTGTTGCTATTTTCTTTAACTCAGCTAATTTAGCCCTGGTACCAATTGTTGCGCGAAACAATTGATCGAATAATAAAATAGATAGAGCAAAAAAATAAATTGACATCAGATTGACGTGGTTCGATCATAGAGACTTACGTCCATGGGAAGAATAACAGCGAATTCTACTATTAAATAACAAGATTATAAACCACACTTGAGTTGTTCAAACACTGTCAGTATTTCGCAGCTCTCAATTAGCGAATTCTACTATTAATAACAAGATTATAACACACTTGAGTTGTTCAAACACTGTCAGTATTTCGCAGCTCTCAATTACATCTAATAATCCATAACTGTTCAATTCTGCAATTTCTCATAAAATAATCTCGCAACTCTTCGTAAAAAAAAAAATTCTCTCAATCGAAGTATATTTTTAATAATATCCATTAAAATCCGGATATTATCTTCCTTCCGGTCATGGTCATGGGTTGACTTTTATTGATCTCCCTTCACGGCAAAAACATAAAACAAAACAAAAACAAAACAACTTGCAGGTACCTGCAAGCTGCCACGCCATCCTCCCCACCTAGCTGGATCTAGTCAGCACCCGTCCGCCGTCCGCCGTCCTATTTATATCTCCGCCGTGCCTCTCTCTCTCTCTCTCTATCTGTCTCTGGCTCTCTCTCTCCACTTTATACTAGACCCTTCGAATCCAACATCCTTCCGACCGTTGACCGGAATATCCACTCCGTCGCCGTCGCAAACGATAAAACCGCCCGTTGCCTCCCGTACCCAAAAGTAGAGATAGAGAGAGAGAATGACCTCCTCCTCTTTGTTCGCTTTTCTCTCCTCCCTCGCACCCCATCTCGTCTCTCTCCTCGCCCTCCTCGTCCTCCTCGAGCAGGTCTCCTACCTCCTCAAGAAGCGGTCCCTCCCCGGCCCGCCCCTCATCCTCCCCTTCCTCGGCAACGCCGTCCGGTTGGTCGCCGACCCGACCGGCTTCTGGGACCGCCAGTCCCGCCTCGCTGCCTCGTCCCCGCTTGGCCTCTCCGCCAACTACGTCGTCGGCCGCTTCATCCTATTCGTCCGCGACACTGAGCTGTCCCACCGGGTGTTCGCCAACGTCCGCCCCGACGCCTTCCAACTCGTTGGCCACCCTTTCGGCAAGAAGCTCTTCGGCGAGCACAACCTGATCTACATGATGGGCCAGGACCACAAGGACCTCCGCCGCCGCATTGCCCCCAACTTCACCCCCAAGGCCCTCTCCACCTACACCTCCCTCCAGCAGATCATAATTCTCAAGCATATCAAGAGATGGGTCGATCTTTCATCACCACCGGCGGCTGTGGGTGAGCCGCCAAAGGCCATCGCGCTCCGGCTACTTGCCCGCGACATGAACCTCGAGACCTCCCAACTGTCTTTGCAGGTGATTCATGAAATTTATGCAAAATTTTATATCCTGCCT
>JAGVVM010003352.1:0-18980 GCA_019149425.1 Psidium friedrichsthalianum
AACCTATTCACCAAGGGAAGTTTCAAAGGGTAACACCTACCTATCCTATGCAAGGTTTCATTTGTCGAACACTATCATCGAGTCAAACTAAAACAATTTTCATTCATGTGCGGGGATTGTTGGAAATATGGTGTGTTTGATGGTGACTGAGAAATTGTTTCTCAAAGAGCATCCTTGAGTTGGAAGTGGGAAACACTAGTCCCAACATGGAAAGAAGAAGGCTTCAAGTGCTTTATATATGGTAAATACTCCTTTCGAGTGGTTAACACAACAACAAAGTACTATGCCTCGCGCACAGGCGCAGGGGGGGGTGCAAATCTTGGGCCTCAACGAAGTTCGACGAGGGCGGTACGCCCACGACCTGCGTACACGAATGCGAACAGAAAATGGGTCTCGCGAACTAGCCCAATTTTGCATCGTGGCTCAAAACTTTCCTTCATTCCAAATGTTACGGATTTTGTAACGGCAAATGTTAATGGATGATTTTGTAACGATGCTTTAATGCGAGCTCAGAAGCAGAGTTATGTTTCGGATGAGCTCAAAGAGGCAACGTTCCAGATTCAGAAGCAGGTTCGGAACCAGCGTTCAGAAGCAGCTCGTGCAAGGTCAGAACCAGCGTTCAGAAGCAGCTCGCGATCAGCAAGGTCAGAACCAGCGTTCAGAAGCAGCTCGGCCAGGTTCATAACCAGCGTTCAGAAGCAGCTCGAGCGGGGTTCAGATCCAGGCGTTCAGAAGCAGCTCGCGCGGGGTTCCAGAACCAGTGTCAGAAGCAGCTCGTGCAGGGTTCGAAGCAGCTCGCGACGCTCAGAAGCTGACCATTTGTAACGTTTTGGAATGTCATACATTACGGCAGTTACAAATGGCAGAGTTAATCATCCATTATGCCCAGAAACGGCAGAATTAATCAACCGTTAACCGTAACAATTACAAACGCAGATTTAATTGTCGGTTATGCTACAAACAGTTACAACGGCAGATTTAATCAGCCGTTATAAAACTGTTACGCATATTATTCCGGAATAATCCCTCTACTCATCTTATAAATAACTGGTTTTCTCGTTCTTGTTGATGCGCGCGAACATTCAGATTCAGGACTCAGTGCAAAAGGCTTCTGTTCTCCTCAGTTTTGCTCTGTTTTCTGCTTATTCCTTACATTGGTTTTTCGATAGTGTTCAAACACCAGTTTCTTCAAGTTCGCCGAAAGCTCTGAGGTTCTGTGTGCTCACCTCCTAGCTGTTAACCGTTGTATCCTGGGAGACAGACGTTCACGAAACCTCAAGCACAGAGTTGAGGGAACGAATCTGTTTTTTAGGAAACTGTGTTGAACACAGGCCTCGGTTTATATCTAGTGTTGATCTCACCGATTTAATTTCGTGTTGAAAAATCTGTTCCATTGCTTATACCGTTCTAGGAATTCTTTTACAAGTGAGATCTGAATCGTTCTGGAGTTGATTCTGAAACTGATTACCAACACTTGATACCTCACCACCAAATTTTTCCATCAAAGTTCACTTTCCTTAATCCTCAATCCACTTGACTAAATACCATGAAAACCAACAACCCTATATCTCCTCCATCTAGCCACTTTGGTCACGCCCAAAGCTATCGGTTCCGTCGCCGCCCTTTGCGAAGTTGTCACGGCCAATTCCAGGCGGCAACACCACTGCTATAGTGTCAACGTCTTTAAGTTCATCCCTGAATGATCTCTCCCTCTAGGTGCGCACAGCCGTCGGGCCGTTGAGACCTAACTAACCCACGACATCTTACTAGGGTTAACCACAATATCTTACATAGATCTCAAGGGTGATAGGGGATCTTGAGGAGACACCTCGTCCCGCCCCACCAACATCGAGTCTTGTCTATGGCGACAAGCTTGACGAGAGCACGAGCAACCATCGAGGGAGTCCTGGTGTCAAAAGGGACGAAGGTCTTTGTCCACCAATAGCCAGCCACAAAGGTAGTGATAAGTCAATTGTAAGATACTAGAGGTGAACGCAACACTCAATCTACAACCTTTTGCACGATACATGAAATGTGACGCGGCCGCCAACAAGTAATGCCACGGAATTGTAATGGTATCAATTTTCAATTCCGAAACTAAAGGATCGCTAAAAAATCTACTTCGGTGTAGACTAATCTCTCCATAACACGACACACTACCTCAGTTTTAGCCGTTAATTTTCGTGAAAGCTTATATTATTTATATGAACCATAGTCATATGATATCCAACAACGAACAAATGGAAAATTCTAAAGAAGACAAGATAACGATGAGGTGATATGAATATAAATTCTCTATCCCACATAGGGTGTGTTGATTCAGCTTTTGAAGAAATGCTTTTAGAAAAATGCAAGAACTTTAGGTCCAAAGTGGTTTTTTAAAAATGCAAACAATGTTTGGTAAAGTATATTTTTTAAAAGTACATTGAAAAGTAACTGTGGCTTAAATAACATTTGGAAAAAAAAAAAAACTATACTTTGTAAAGTATTTTTGCTAAAAAAAACTTTAGATCTCATACATTTATGGCAATGCTTGGGCCACGTATAAGCCAGATCTAGCGGCCAACGTCCTCACCTGAGTGTCTTCGCAATAGTATGTATGATTTCTATTTATAATGGGTTAAAGTTGAAATTTTAACAAAATTTTGGGGCTAAGGCAATTAAAGATTTTCTTTTAACTAACTGCATACAGATAAAGCTGAGAAGTCCAAAGGCAACCTAAGACCTGATTTGCGCTTTCGACCTTCTTGGGGTTCATATTTCGAATGTGATTTCCTTAATATATTTTTTTTTCAAACGCCCAATTTTGGTCCAAGGAGCTTTGGGCGTGCCAAACCTTTTTGGAAAAAGCCTTTTTTCCAAACGGAGCCATGGTATTTATGACTGTGATTTGAATTAACTAATGCCCGACAAAGAAAACACCCCAACAAGGATCTTCACAAACTCTTTTTGGGATTCAACATTTTCCGACATTTAACAGGAAAGAGAATGGTAAATCACCCTGTTCCCATCGCCCATGGGGGACAGCTCTTCTTTCTCTAATAAAAAGGCCAGACCATCAATGACTCTGTAGCATGCCTGCGTCCATAAGAACGACGCCGTTCTTGCTAAGCCAATGCAAAATGGTCCCAATTTCCTATTGAAGGGGGGAAGATCTCATTCATTGGAAAGCCACGAAGGGAAGGGAAGGAAGCTTTCGGTCTTTACTCATCTCCAGATCCAAGAGATGCTCCGCCGCTGTCATCGTCGTGCTCTTTCGACTTCTGAAATTGTTAGTAGGGTGAGCATAGTCTGGGTGAGTGAGGTGAGAAGGTTGATTCGAAAAAATCAAATCCGAAAACTGCCCGTTGGTTCCATGAACCCACCTGGGCCGGTCCAACCAAACACATGGATGTGATCGAGAGCGAAAGAGGGAGACAATGAACGATCAGAGGTGCGGTTGTGAGTCGATGGAAGTCGAGAGTTGAGGTCGTGAGTTGAGAGACGGAGAGACTGAGTTGAGAGTTTGATATGAGATGAACAAGTTTCAAATTAGGGATTTAAGACTTTTATTTTTTTTAAAAAATTACTAATTAAATAATATATATTGTATATTGCGCGTTCGATTCAGGTGGCGCGATTTCACACTTGGAACTGGCAACCGGATTGGTGCCCATCATGTTCCGGGCCCAATCTAGTCTGCTTTTGGATGGTCTGGGTGGTTCCCAGTTCTTTTATACACCCCTAATTGTTATTCAATTTTTCTCCATATATTATAAAGATTAGTCTTGCTTGTGTTCAGTCTAGGGTAGGCTGAGTTTTCTAAATTCAGCTGAGACCAAAATTTGTGGTTACAATTTTCAGTGAATTGAGGGGGTTTTTTTTTAAAATAAGTCTAGTTTATATTTAGTCCAGTCTCGATTAGAAATTTAGACGAGCATACTATCATATAACAGTAGAAGATGAGCAAATGCAGCATGATTTATATATGTTCTGGAAAATTTCATATAAGGGCACAAGTGCTATCGTTTTCTCAAATAAAAATATGAAATAAAGGACATTTTTAAATAAGAGCTTAAAGTAACGTAGCAGTTTAAATAAGAGCCTGAAGTGACTATAAAGTCTAAAAAAATGCCTGATCTCAAGGGCATTTTCGCCATTTCTCTTTATTTGATTTTTTTCTCTTTTTCTTTCTCTTTATTTGGTTTTTCTTCTCTCTTTTTTTTCCTCTCTTTCTTCTTTCTTTTTTCTTTTTTTCTTTTTCTATTAATAGAAATGGCGAAAATACCCTCGAGGATAGGCTCCTTTTTTAAGACTCCATGGCCACTTGAAACTTTCATTTGAAAGGAGGTTCATTTTAGGTCATCTTTCAAAAAAAAAAAAAATGCTTCAGGCTCTTATACGATTAGCTCAATGTTATTACTTGAAAATTTTCTTATTTACCTTTTAACGAGTTTGTGATTTTCGGTTTGATGCTCATCCATGAAAGGACGGCGTGGTGCGGGATGCGCGCTTTCGATCTCAAGAAGTACATCGTGCCCCGCAAATGGACAGCCAACCTTTCTGTAAATAATAAAGCAACAGACATGGACGTGACATTGAAGGGGGACGGAAGCTCCTTTGAAACTTCAATTATTACATGGTAAAAAAAAAAAAAACATGCATTAATAATTTGGAATCTGGCCAGGAAAATTACGATGCTACTAGTAATGCATTCCTCTTAGGTGGTCCAAAGGGAGACCGTTGACCCAATACTTATTTAGGACACTTCTCAGGTTCGCTAGGGTTGTACCATGATCAAATATAAGTTCACCCCTAGATTTTCTGATTTGGTGCAATTTTACCCAAATGGTGTTGTTCAAACTGGAGCGTGGCTGGGTAGAGAACCCATTGGTCTGATCGTACTTTTTGTTGGGGATTTTTATGTTGTTTCGTGGGCCAGTGAGTTTGAAAACAGGACCCCCTTCTTCCATTACAGATCTACTTTTGATTCCTCGTCAACGTCGATCCGGCGTATTTAGGCAATCTCATGTCAGAGTGAAGGTCGACCGTCGATGCGATGATTAACGAGAAGTTGAGTCTTAATCGGACTCAGACTTCTTCAAAATCACGGACCCGGCATGAAGCTAGCGCTCGGCATGCATTGACGGATGACGTTACCATGTAAACCAAAGTGAAGGAAGATGAAGGTACCTGAGAGTTGTGGGCAGTCTAAGCCCTCGTAGGGTCAACTATCTATGTTCTTCGAGCTCCGATTGTTTTTCGAAAAATGAATGATCTGTACGACGCTTTTCGAAAAAACGACATTTTGTATCACTTGAAATAATTCGATCGATGGAAAATGTTCTCATTATCGACAACAATCCATGCCTAAACACTCTCGATCATGATAAGAATATTTCTTTCGTTCATTCATTTTTGTAAGCAACACGAGCGATCATTTTTAAAATAAAATATTTTGTAAATTATTTATTTTCTGTGAAACAGACTGAGCTTAATATGCTCCGTCCAAATGTCAATTGAAGCACGGCGTATGCTTGTCCATATGGACAACCACATAGGTTATTAGGTTGTGACATGTCATGTATTACCATGTCATGCCTCCTTCCATGTGGTCCCCCCACGTGTGTTATTGAATTCCTACATCATCTTGGTTATTGAATCTTTAGATGTTGCAGATCAAGCATGACATGCTCTTTTCCCCTTCGGGTCCATTTTGCCCTTGTCAGGACCTTGGTTGAGATTTTAAGGCTGTTCACCTCCATTCCCGGTCAGGGCTTGACTGGAAATTGGTCTTGGTCAAAGGGTCTCACGGGTTAATTTGAGTTGCGTTCCTTGTCCACCTGATCGCAGGCATGTGACTCACCTGTTGCCCGGAAGCCCGGATCGGACCAACCCGAATAGGTTCGGTCTGGATTTCGGGGTCCCCCAAGCCTCAAATGGCCTGGCATGGCCCCAAATATCTTTTTACGAGTTTAAAAATATGAAATACGATTAGTTATGCTCGAAATAATTTGATAAAATCACGGATAAATTAGTAGAATAAACATATAAAAAAGTGAATTTTGAGGCCAAAAAAATATAATAACTGATTTATTCTTAAACTCAAGAGAGAGTACTAAAATCGGGCTAGGGCTGAACGGGCCAAGACCGCCTCGTCCTAGTTTGGCCTGAGACTTTTATCTAAATTCCGGCGGGCCGAGAAGCATCGAGGCCTGCTCCGCCCCGCCTCGCCGGGCACGTGCAACAAATTAACAAGGTATAAGAAGGCACTGTGAAAAAGGAGATTGAAACTTGTAATCTGATAAAATTGTTTCTGTAAATGTTTTGGGAAGGATGACAAAATTGTCTGTCTGTCTGGATTCCGGACACCCATTTGAGCCTGTCTTGCTCTGATATTCTGTTGTGCACGAGAGAGGAGAGAATGTTAGAGGGGAAAATTACAGTCAAGGACAATACAAAATCCATGTATCATTCAGCGTCATGGAAAGGAAAGAAAAGAAAGGTTTGTGAATTATTGGGGAGGACATAGGCCATAAAACGAATGGGGAAAGCGAAAGCAACTCTTTCCTCTCTCCACTCTTCAATCCCCCTCCCTGCAGGCCACTGCGAAGAACTGGGCATCGAAAGTGGCAAGAGACAGGCAAAAGCACGACGTTTGCGCTCCCCACAGTGACCCCATCAAGCCCCGCTCCCCTCTCATGTAGAGCCTTTCTTTGTCCCTCTTAGCTGCTTGAAAGCACCACGAATAAAATCTCCCTTCTTCTTCTCTTCTTCATTGTTTCTTGGTTTTCTTGATGTGAATCTCGTGGCGAAGAAGATGCCAAGGCCAGGTCCGAGACCTTATGAGTGTGTCAGACGAGCTTGGCACAGCGACAGGCACCAACCCATGCGAGGTTCCACCATCCAGCAGATCTTCAGGTGGGTTGGTCTTGGGTTGATTTGTGCTTGAATTCGAGGCTTTAAAGTTGGTGTCTTTTGTGCTGGAGTTGTGAATTGGGACTGCCCCACCTGGTGTTGATCAGGGTCGTCAGCGAGGCTCACAGCTCCGCAACCAAGAAGAACCGGGATGGCAAGAGAAGCTTCCCACCGTTGTTCTCAGAACTGAGGAAATCATGTACTCTAAAGCTAATTCCGAGGTTTCTCTTGTTCTTTTGCCCCTTTTTTTTTTTTGCTGTTTTTGGGTTCATGGGTTGGTGTGTCTTTTCATGGTTTCTGTATGGTGGTTTGTTGAAGTTTAAGTTGTTGTTTGCTTGCTCAGGCGGAGTACATGGATCTAGAAACTCTATGGGAGAGGGTTAATGATGCCATCAATACCATTATTCGGAGGGATGAGAGCACTGAGACTGGAGACCTTTTGCCACCATGCGTTGAAGGTACCAAAACGCTTTTTAGATTGCATTCTGCTAGATCTAGTTCTGAGTCTTTTTGAAGGTTCATCAGCTTCAGGCTAAATTCCTAATGCAGTTATTACATGGCACTAGAGAGTTCCGTGATGTTATTTTGGTCTGTCTCCATGTACTTTTGGACTTAATTTAGAATCGTTTTTATGCTGTTTCTCCATGTATCTGCCTTGATTTAATGCACTTGCTCATGAGCAGCTGCATTGAATTTGGGGTTGTGTCCCTGTGAGAGCTTCAAGAAGTCAAAGGCACAATAATTTTAGGACTTATCTAACTCCAAGAGCACGGGAACCTGTTGCTGAGATCTCTGGAACTTCGGATAAATTAACTGACAGACGATTTCCGCATTCACCGGCGGTTCATTCTGCACAGTTTCCGAACATTGCCAGGTCCGAAGCTGCGAGTTCCACTCTCTTGCCAGCTGAGCCTTCCAATCATGTGATTGAAAGACATGAACTTGCTTCTCCTTGCAGTCACCCTCTTCCTTTTGAGAGTAATCCCAGAAGATTTAATGGATTGATGACCACGGAAACAAACACCTTGATGAACTTCGGTTCCGTATATCCCTTGTACTATGGAACCCACTATCCAACTGAAGAGTTGCAGACAGTTTCACAAGTTCCAGATGATGCTGGCACTATACTTGTTGGAACCCCCATAGGGAGATCGATTCCAGAGTCTACTGAAGCTGGTATGATGCACAACGTTTTATCCCATAATTGTTCTGAAGGTACTTTGAACATTATCGGAAGAGTCGATTCCAGAAACACCAGTGAGAAATCATCAGAGGAAAAATGTGACTTGTCATTACGGTTGAGTTTGAAATCAGATCCGTGTGCGAGCATGAGACTTAGTCCAGTTCCTGAAGCTGAGGATTTTGATTTAAATTGTTCCCAGGAGAGATTGGCGCTTACTGCATCACAAATGCAGGTCAACAAGGAATTCTGTTTTCTCCCAAGCAGAACCTCAACCATGGAACAGCTTGAGTTCTCGCCAGGTAAATGGATTTCAGAGGATGAGGGTAGGATTTTGGAAGCAGCGATTAGGAAGCGCAAGGAACCTTTAGGAAACAATGAGGGAGCTGGGCAATTTTTCTGGCAACCAGAGTTCCAACGCAATTTGGGTACTGGTTCGTAGACACTTTTTCTTGCAGCTATATCAATGCCTTTTAGTTCAGAAATGCCCTAAATTGTGCATCTGCCCTTGATTTATGTTGTCAATGATCACATTGTTACCTGCTTCTGATGGTTGCTAGTGTTTGTGGCGCAAAGTTTAAAGGACAAAACAAACCAAGCTTTCTCATCTCAGGAAATCTGCAAAGAATTTTCTTTATATGGACATATGTGGATTCAGACACTTCCTTGGTGCATGTTAAGTTACATTGATATCTGGCAGAGGGTGGATGCAGCATTGCTGCCATTTGAGAATGAGAAATTTACCGCTCCAATATGAGCTTTTTTAGTGAGCATATACATGCAAGAATTTCCTCACGTCAGAAGGCGATATCTTAATGGTACAGTTGTCTCACTGAAGAGCTTAATAGTTTCTCAAGAAATATTCAACTACTTGTGCGGTGCCCAGCTGCCATATTCTTATGTCGGTATCCTCGTGAGAGTTCAGACTTTAGGATGAACTAAATGGTCTGTTAGACGAAGGAAAAGACAGGGTAACATCATCTATGGAGATGCCGCCTTTGGCTCGATTTTCCAACGGGAATGGTGACGTTCGCTCTGACTTCTTACTTTGTAACTTTTTCCAGGAGCTGTCAACTAACTTGAGCAGAGTGTGCTCATTTCATCATGACCTGGTCAAGAGTCCTTGGAGAAGGTGTGTCAGAGACTGAATGAACTGAAGCAATAAATTAAGAGACAAAGTATAGCGAGAGGTAACAATGAGAGGAGGGTCGATCTGATCTTGTAAGAGAGTTCAATCGAGATGGTTTAGTTTTGATGGTCAATGTGGTAGCTGTAGTCACCTGATCCTTGTTGGATCTTGTTGTACTGGCTTGTAGCAGGAGTTAGTCACCCCGTTTGGTGGTCCGGATCGTCATTTTTGTAAGCGTCATTAAGAAGAGAGATTAGGCTTCAGTGTGCGGCAGAAGGGACGCCAAAGGCCTGCGTCAAAGATCTGTATTCAGAAAACGATGAGCTCTTTGAAAACTTCTGTTAGTGCTCTGCTTATGGGAAATGTATGAACTCAAATCTTTCTTGACGGTGTTGCATTTCTTAGGACACCTTACCGTGTTGTCCGTTTTCACTGCAGCTGTAGTTTCTTTCCGTTTCTAGGTTTGGGAAGAAAGCGCTGTGCACAATGGCAATTGGTTTTCAAAAGTTCAATCCTATTGATGTTCTTTGAGATGGTATGAACAACTTACTTAGATCATAATAACTCGATGAATAGACATTTCCACTCTATATACATTGGTACATCAAATGGGAATCAGCAAATTTGCCTCCAACGAAAAATTTTGGCGCATTCAACATGTGCATGATGTGGAGCATGAGTTAACGCCACCCTTCCTGTTGATGTTGTCCTATTAAATGTGAGACAAAGTATACCTCCTCAATTTCAGGATGCCAGCTATCTGCAGAAAGAAACTCATGGCTGATCCCGTTTAGTTTGATCATACTACAGCCAGAGCTCTTCTTCGCAGCACTAGCGCTCAGCGATCTCCTAGTCTTGACCACATCATCCCACCGGTTCACACTCGTGTATACATTAGCCATGATCGAATAGGCTCCACCATCTTCAGGGCACAACTCCATTACATTCCTAGCTGCCCTTTCTGCGGTTTCGACATTTCCATGTATTTTGCAACCTCCAAGCAACCCGCCCCAGACAAAGATATCACCTCTCATTGGCATCTTATGTATCATGTCTTCAGCCTCTTTGACCAGACCGGCCCGGGCAAGCAAATCGGCCATGCACCCATAATGCTTGAGCTCTCGGACCACACCATATACCGATTCCATCTCGTCAAAAATCTCAGAGGCTTCACGGACTAGACCGGCATGGCTGCACCCAACAAGAACTCCAAGAATACTCACTCCATCAGGTCGTAAACCTGACAAAACCATCCTGGAGAAGTAGTCTAGTGATGAATGACCATATCCATGCATTCCTAGCCCTACAAGCACGGCATTCCAAGTACGCACATTCTTTTCTGGGCTTGCCTCGAACAGCTCCATTGCCATTACGATGCAACCACACTTCATGTACATGTCGACCAACCCAGTGCACAAGAAAGAATCTATTCGAATCTCATTTTCCCTTATATGGTTATGTATTTTCTTCCCTCGATCAATTTCACCCAGCTGCGCACAAGCAGAGAGGGCAGAGACAATGGCCACATTATCAGGCTGAATGCCTGAAGCAATAATGAGATCGAACAGTCGAATAGCCTCCTCGCACTGGTTTGTCTGTGCGTAACCAGCGACCAGAGTACCCCAGGATACAGCATCTCGTTCGGGCATTTCCTCAAACAATCTCCGCGCGTTCTCGACATCACCCGACTTCACAAGACCGTCGATCATGCTATTAAAACTCACGACATCGCGGCAAGAACTCTCATCGAAGACCCTGAGCGCATCGGCCACCTGACCGCACACAGAATTCACGCGGACGAGAGAGTTGACGACGAAAAGATCGGCCGCGAACCCGAGCTTGAAGGCTTGGGAATGGAGGGCCCGAGCCAAAGAGAGAGCCTGAAGCTGGGCACAGGCCTTGAGAGCAAAAGGGAACGAATGGAAGTCGAGGGGCAAGCCAAGGCGACGCATTTCGACGAACAGGAGGAGGGCGGAGAGAGGGGAAGCGAGGAGGGTGTGGGCTCTGATGATGGTGTTGTAGCAAAACGTCGACGGGTCTGGGATGGCTCTGAACACCGAGGACAGGTAGCTCGCCGATGCCTCAGCGCTCGGACTTGATAGAGAGGGAGCGGGGATGAGAGCGGTAAGCGCAAAGAGAACGTGGGTGAGGACGGGGCTCGGGTCCGCAGAGAGGAGGCCATTGGCGATGGCTTGAGCGTGGACTTGGTGAAGGTGTTTGATGCTGCTGCATTTCTTGAGGACGACGACAAGGGCAGACGAACAGGGAATCAACATCAAGATCCTTCCTTTGGGATAAAAAAGGGCCACTTTCGTGCATTTCTTTAAAGGAGACCGAGCGACCGTGCAAGATTTTGATTTCAAATAGTAAGTCAGGTGAATCTCAACACATACAAATGGCTATGCAAGATCGAAGAAGACATGAATACGAACTGATTTTCAATGACCAAGCGGAAACAAGGCGAAAGCGCAGAGGATTGCCGAGACGGCGCCGAAAATCGACTGCGGCGGCGGCGGCATCGTGAAGCAGGCGGCAGAGGTGGCGGAGGTGACGTTAACGGCTAGCTTTTGGACGGCCGTGCAGTGGGAGTCAGATTGGGCAAATGAAGTAGTACATTCCGGCCTTTCTCAATCGGAGAAACCTCCGCACAACTGTCGTATTCTTCCTTTCATACAGCAGCAAAACTATGCGTTCTGCTATATATGAAATCTACACAATTAATTTAAATGAGGGTACTTTTTGGTTTACAACCATGATAGTGTCGTGGATAAATTGGATTCATGAAACCTATTGGTATTCTAATAACCTTATCGGCATATCTCTCTATCTATGACAAGATATTGATGCTTTTTTTTAAACTCCAATCTAAAGATATATCGACTTCGGAACTATATGAATTTAAGATCTCGGTCATGAGAACATTTAAGAAGATGAGTTGTGCGACTAAGAAAGACACGAGAGCCATCTAGTTGGGACACGAAATACCCTATATGTGATGACTTGAATTCCGCCCAATTAACCTAACGAGCGAGTAGTCAATTGTGGGCATGGTTAGAGGCAATAGTCATTGGCGCGGTAGTTATGGACACAATGAAATGACAAGCGCGATGGATATTGAAGTAATGGAGCGATGGATTAGTGTTTGTTTTGATCATCTCGGATGCAGTTCGCTTGAAAATCGATTCGGATTGGACCCGTGACGCCCACCGCCTCTAGCCCCCTCTTCCATCGCCTCTCACATCCCCACTCCCCACTACAAAAGCGATTTTGCTCTCTCTCTCCTCTTCATTGTGAACACTCCCCCAAAGAAAGCTCTCTCAAATTCTCTCATCCCTCTCTCCCTCTCTCAGTGATATATCTCTCACCACTGATTACTATGCTTCCCAGTAAGTTCCATAGTTTTCATTATAGTTCACCTCTAGCGATCACTATAAATCTGCGAGTTAGCTTGCATGAGTACTTATCGCTGGTGAAAGCAATGTCGGCATTTGCCATAGTTTCCACAGAAATAAGATTCTTGGTAAGACCAGGAGTATGCATTACATCCGGAAGATTTTTGACTGTCCCATCTTTCATCTTCCCAGCTTCTTTCAAAGATCTTTCGCCGTTTTCTTTTAGATCACATTTACCAAGACGTTATCAGCAAGACATAATCAGATTAGGCTTCGCGCCTTTCGATCACTATTGGTCTACTCCTTCAATTCATCAGATGTGGACTTCGGCATCTCGCCCTCCTTCACCTTCTTCTTGGGATTAAATCAGCTTTATCTCCTTCAATCACGTGCCACAAACATCTGTTCATGAGTAAAACCTCCATTTTTAACTTCCATAACTCGAAACACTTTCCTCCAAACTTATCTATTTCAATTCGCGATTGACCAGTTGACATCTTCCCAAGATTTGATGTGTTGGATCTCTCTTCACTAAGAAACCCTAACCTCAAATCTCACTCTGATACTAGATGTTAGAATTCGGCACACAATCAAATCGAAGTAAAACATAAAGTGTGAAAGAGAAATCGAGATACAAGATTTTATCTTGATTCACTCTTAAAATATGATTATGTTCACCAGAGGATTCCACTATAATCAGCATCTCGTACCTCTTATTTCGTCACTCAATTTTACAAGCGAAAAAGATTATATATAATAGTAGCTATTCATGAGCCAAGCCCAAATTATTCATAAAAAATTATGAGCTTAAATCGCAAAAATCCTCTTTTGTCTAGGGAACGCTACTCCCTTGAAACCCATATCAAAGCGAGACTCATGTGCTTTTCTGTCATTGGGGAGCATGAACTACATCCCAACACGAATCTTCAATTGTCATGATCTTCATGTTTTGAGAGGAATGACGGCATACCTTTCCCTATAGCGAAAACCTTCTCGTGATCATTGTTGCAGAAAAATGAAAGACGACGAAGACATCTGATTTCTTTTCCTTCACCCTCTATGCTTTTATGTAAACTATTTGATGGTGGATAGAAACAAAACTAACGTCTGTTCATTAAACGTTGTTATCGATAGGGTAGAGGGAGGACCAAACTTCCTTTTTAAATGAAGGCTATCAATAGACGCATTTTCAATAGGTGCCATCCATCAAAGCACGTGAAGAGTTCTGATTTTTCAGTTATGCCTTTAGTAACCATCATAAATTAATTATAAAATGAAATAATTGTTAAATCATTATTAATAACATCACATCGACATTGATTTTTACATCAAAATCCCACCCAAACGTTAATTTTGTCTCAAAAACACCATGCGGAATATTTCAAAATACCCCTCGGACTTTATTTTTAATTTTTCTGAATGCCTACGACGCGGATTCCAAATATAAAAATGCCCCTCTTAAAGTTATCAATAAACAGGTCTTGTTAACGAGTGCCCCTGAGCAATTGATTCGATAAACTTTACCATTTATAATACATCGGTTATTTTCGTGTTATGTGTGATTATTAATTTGAAAAGTGATTATAGAGAGAGATTTGCCCTATGTGGTAACTTCCTCAATTTTGCGGTGTAGGATTAGAAGTCAAATACGATCAGTTTCAATCTTATGAAGCTGTACATTTCATCGGCCAACGCCAGAAGTTCGTATCCGTAGTTGCCGGGGTTGTCCCGTTTAGCAATTGGTGATACCTTGGCGCCGCCACGGCCACAAATATGCAAGTGCCGTTCCGTCGTAAAGACGGGCAACATAAAATCAGGACATAGGTTTGATCAATACATAAAAATAGCTACGCAAGATCGAAGAAGACATGAATACAAATTGATCCTCAAAAGAAGATTGGCCAAACTCGCATGATTGAAGAAAGAACCATGAATACGAATTGATTCTAACAACCTTGAAAAAATAAGGCGAAAGTATAGGCGACCGCCGAGAGGGCGCCAAGAGTCGACGGCGACGACCACGTCGCGAAGCTGGTGGAGGTGGCGGGGGTAACGTTAACGGCCAGCTTTTGGCCGGCCTCACAGTGGGAGTCGATGGTGCAGATAAAGTAGTACATTCCGGCCTTTCTCGAGAGTCCGTACCCGTAGCCCTGGCCATTGGATCCTTTAGCAATCGGAGAAACCTTGGCACAACTGTCGTATTCTTCTTTCGATACAGCAGCAAGACTATGTGTTCCATTAAAGTTGAAACCTGCATAATTTATTAAATGAGGGCATTGTTTTGATCACAAGCATGATATATTGTTGTGGATAGTTGGGACATGCGATACCCTAGGAGCCTCACAATTTGAGTGAGTCGAGGTTTTTTGACCTGTGCAAAGTAATCTTGGCTACAACTCAAAGGGGCGACTACAATTAGTTGGCAACCAAGAGGTGTGAGTGAGCATGAGCCGGGCCAAAAAAGAAATGGCCCAACGTGCAATGTGATCCCCGAACTTTTAGTTCGATTAATGTGGTCCATAAACTTTAGCCCAATGTGTAATGTTATCCACGAGCTTTAAATTTGTTCGATGTAGTCCCTGAACGTTTGGTTAATATTCAATTTGATTCCTAAATTATATGAAAATGTTCAGTGTTGTTATTTCATTAATTCAAGTTTAGGGTATCATTGAGCATTTCACATAGTTCGAAGAATATATTGAGCATAAACAAAAAAAAATTTAGAGGCCATATCGAACAAATGAAAAGTTCATAGACGACATTGCACGTTGAAATAAAGTAATCACATTAAACAAATTAAAAATTCAAGGACCGCATTGCACAATAAGCCAAAGTTCATGGACTATTTGTGTCATTCTCTCTGTTTTTAAAAGCCAGTTCGGGCCGGCTCGAGAAAAGAAATAAGGGGGAGCCGGAAATCTCGGTCCGAGCCCTATGCCCCGGAAATTCGGGCTGGTCTGGGTTTTTAGGTTTTCAGGCTCTTTTGCCGACCTCTACCTTATATATGAGTTTCTCGGGACAAAATTCAAATGCGTCACGACTATCAATTCCTAAACCAAAAGAATGAACTTGTCAATGTCGGGTGTATCCTCCGATTTCATTCAGCTAAATTCCCTATTTCAAATGCCAAAGATGAAAGTTCTCTCTCCTCCGATTCCAAATAGACGTCGCGGAAATGAAACAGCAGGGGCTCAAGATTGCTTACTCAGAGTATCGCCGGCCTCGATGGATTTGTTGGCGGCCCAATCGCCGTAAAAACCTGCGGTGATGTTGGGCGGAGCAGTCCATCCTCTGCCGTCTCCGACGGTGTAATACGTCACCGCTTCGCCCTTGATAAAGGCCAAAACGACCAAAGCCAGATTCATCGCGTTGCTGCTTCTGCCCATCTTCTTCTTCAAGCACCGTCTGATAGGCGAGAGAGAGAGAGAGAGAGAGAGAGAGAGAGAGAGAGAGAGAGAGAGAGTTTTGATGTGTCTGAACTTTGGCGAAGACCAAGTGAAGGGGGGCCCTTAGCAAATGATTCTGTACTCGTGGTATTTATAACTGGGGACTGATTCCAAAATGCTGTTTGAAATGGATACAAACTCCCAAAATCTCATTCTAACGTGGATTTTGTCTAAAAAATACCCCCGATGCGGTATTTCAAATGTCCAGTTCATACTCTTATTTGAAATAATGTCCATTTTATATCTTTATTTGAGACTATCATGACCATTTCGGGCCTTTATTTAAAACAATATTCACTTAGGCCTTTATTTGAGAAAATGAAGGCAGTTCATATACTAACTTGAAATAATGTCCACTTCATGGCTCTTATTTGAGAAAATGAAGACATTTTAGGCTATTATTTGAAATTTTGCCAAGATTTTTTGGTCTATGTATTTTGAATGAGTTTTCTTGAGAGAGAAAAAGAGGGATTTGCCCTCTGTGGCAACTTCGCGTAGGATTAAGTGTCGAATATGATCGGTACCGTGCCAATGAAGTTGTACATTTTCCTTGGCATCCGCCGGAAGTTTGTATACGCGGCCACCTCGTTTAGCAATTGATGATACCTTGGTGCCGGCTCGGCGGCCAACATGCTGGTGCTGTTCCATCGAAACATGGGCGATATCGAACTGGGGACGTAAATTTGATCATAGCCATGAAACTATTGTGCGTAGATTAGATTCCTCAACCTGTTGGGATTCAAGAACACTCGGATCTGATAAGCGGACATGGACAAATAACAGGAGAACAGTGAGTCAAACATGAACATTCCTCGTCAACGAAAGCTTCCCAATTGTCTGAATGGATTCCAGCACGACCAGGGAAAGCAAGCTCCTCTAGAGGGACGGACCATTCAATCTGACCTCTTCAACTCTTACCAGCCTCCAAGCTTGACCCATCTTATTTTCTCCATGGAAAGTTTTAATAATTGCTGCGATTGCATACAATTCAAACTAAGCTCATACGACATACTCTTCTGGACGTCCTCGACATTTTGCATATCCAACACCTTTTGTAGTGATTCTACAGAGACAGATCACTGGGAAAACCCGAAAACCTACTCCACGAGAAGAAGATGGCCAGAAGTAGTCTAATCGTGCCGGTGATCCTCGCGATGTCCTGTCTCCCGAGGGCCGTGATGGCAGTGCGCTACACCGTCGGTGACCACGTGGGTTTGACATCTCCGCCGAACATAACTTCCGGGTTCTATGACGATTGGGCTGCCGACAAAACATTCATGTGTGGGGATTTTTTGGGTAAGTCATGGACACAGCTCCATAGTTTATTCACTGTTTTACTTGGTGTCTTATCATCACATTTGGTTCATTTCACTTAGTCACTGGCTTAAACAAAGAAAAGTTGCATCACATGTGAGAAATTGCTGTATAGAGATTACTTTCTTCTCATAAACATCCAGCCCAGAGCAGGTTAAAAGAAAAAAAGCACAAGCTGCTCCTTGCACAGTTTTTTCGCTTGCTGGATCTCATCATAAACATACTGTCCGGGGCGATTTTGATCGCTCTATCGGCTAGCGAATATTTCCGATCAAATCTTTGTAGAAGCATGCTTGGAAATCCCCTGTCGAGATTCACGGCCGTCGAATTTGATGCTTGAAACTATGTACTGCAGAATTCAATTATAAGGGGACTCAGAACCTGGCCGTGGCATCGAAGAAGAATACGACCGCTGCAAAAGGGTGCCGAAGTGTTGGGCGAAGGGAAGGCGAGGGGGGCAAAGTTCCATCCCGCGAACGCGAATGGCATGCATTACTTCATCAGCACCATCGACTCTCACTGCAAGGGTGGTCAGAAGCTCGCCGTCAACGTCACCTCCAGCGTCCCATTTTTGACTTCCTCTCAGAAGCTCCGATTCCTTGTCGGTGCTCGTCTCCGCATACTGAGCTCTGTTCATCCGCTGATGTTCGAATGCACTTGCATTTTGCTTTAAACTTACGTCACCTCTTTGTGCGACGCGATCACTTTGAGTACTTTCTTTGTTTTGGGGCTCGATTCACAAGAAATGAAGCTGGTTTATAACATAATGTGAAATTATATACGAAACACATTGGAGATAATCGAGTCTCTCCCTTGGTGGTTTTATGTCAAGAACCAAATGGAGGCAATTACAATTCACGTAGCTGGAAAAAAAGTGGGATAACATAGTAAAAATCGTAAATTTTTACGTACCAAATGCGCTATAATTTTAGATTTCTCCTCAAAAGTGCGCCTACTTCGAATGTGTCCTCGGTAATGTTTTACGAACAACTATGCCAATTCCAAAGTTTAGGACCCGAGTGCATTTTCTCATTACACTGTGATCATGCCCATGACCCAAATCTAGTTCATAAGCATCGCGATGATACTTGCTGACGAGAGAACTAGCACGGACAAGGCGCCAGCGATGGTTCGAGGAAGCCGAGCTATCCAGAGACCCGGCTACGGTTGGGGCCGATGATCATGATAGCTAGCTTTTGCCCGTTTTTGCAATCGGAATCGACAATGGAAATGAAATGATATGGGAAAATTACAAAAAAATCCTAAATCTATTGTAATTGTACTGATTCAGTCCTAATTTTTTTTTTGTGCTGATTTAGTCCTAAATATTTTTACAATTGTGCCATTCAGTACATTTGGCCAATTTTGGCCGACCAGTTGACGTGGACACTGGCAGCATCGGTCCTCCGGCAATTCATACATTTTTATTTTCTTCTTATATTTTTTTTCCTTTTCTTCTTCTTCTTCTTCATTCTTCCTTCTTCTTCTTCCAATAATTTTCAATCTTCCGGTCCTCGATTTTTTTTTTCGTGATCGAGAAGTTGATCCAATATTTTCCTCCCCTCCCTATTCAGTACTTCGGTCGTATTTTGGGCCGACCAGTTTGACTGGACACTGGAAAA
>JAGVVM010003353.1:0-26798 GCA_019149425.1 Psidium friedrichsthalianum
AAGCGGCGCTAGAGATGGCGAGAGTTTTGAGCCTGTGGTGGGCAGGGCTGATTAAGGAAAAGAAAGAACGACGAGTGCGTGTGTTTGGCTGGGGCTGTGTGGGTGGATCTGTTTCTTCCTCGAGTGGAACAGAGCAGAAGCGTGCGAGCAAGAGAAGGTTGCAAATAGCGGACTTGGGCTTCTTCGCCGCACAGCCATGCGTCCGAGGGGGACAGAGAAGAGAAGGGAGGGGTTAGTTAGATAGGTGTTCGGGGGAAGCTGAGTATTATGCAATCTCGTGAACGTAGATGTTTAAAAAAAAAGCTAGAGAACAAGAAAAGAAACAGCGTAAAAAAAAAAAACAAAAGGGAGTACAGCGATTTCATTTATGAGAGCGTTTAGCGTTACTTATGTCATCTGTTCGTTTTAGCCGCTATTGACATTGGTGTGGGACCAAAAAGACTGGTGGCGGGCTCAAGAAACAAATTTCAATCGTCGAAATTATTGGTTGTGCAGTCCTTTACGTCAAATGGGGCGTTTTATTTCCCCTCGAGGCTCATGACTTGAAACTGAACGAGACTATCAATCGCAGTCAATCATCCATGGCGGTCGTGCCCGTAGCGTGGTCAAGCAGTAAATGTGGCCCTGAGGGTTGAGGGCCAGGGCGGCTGGGGCCCCGGCGGCCCCCCCCCCCCCCCCCCCACGGCCAGGCTGGCGATCCTTTTGTATTACGTGAATTCGATCACGGGCGCAATTTTGAGGGGTAACAAGTAGTAACCGTGTGGGGGTGTATGTTGCACGGAAGGGCCGCATTTAGGTATAAATATCGTTTGATTGTGTTTACCGAGAAATGAGGAAGTGCTCGTGGGGGAACCCTTGATGATTAATTATTATGGGCGCATGGGATTTGCCCGTAAATGGTGGGGGGTCGTGTTCTGGGAGGAGTGGTAAACACGGGCGCTTTGGTGTCGCGTTGGTCATTTCGGTGTTGTTTGAACTTTCGTCGAACGTGGAAAAGTGTTTTGTCTATGTCGTGGACAGGCGGTCTTACCCTCAGTCTGCGCCGGTCATTGGTCACCACAAGTGAGTCGCTATCACTAGTCACGTCACACACACAAGCGCACAACGAGAGAGGAAAAAAAGAGAGAAGGCGCGAGGGCAATGACCGGGGGAAGGAGACACGGGCCACACAGATGGACAAAATATCTCGGCCCACGTCGAAAGTTCAAAAACCACGAAATGAACGACACAAAAGCCGACCGTTTAACTCCTTCCCTGAACACGACCCCACACCATTAGGAAAAGCCCCAGCCCCAAATAATTATAATTAAAGGTCAACCAACGAGATCTTACCCTCATTTCCTAGGTAACCAAATCAACGATATTTATAGTAAATGCACAATTTACCGTGCAACATACACACCTCACATCGGCTACTTACTTGTACAAATAAAAATTGCGACCGTGATAGACATTACACGTATATAAAAAAGGATCGCGCGGCCGCGGTGTTCGAGCCGGCCCTAAAACAAGGGAAAATTACTGCTCTGAAAGCGACGACGGGAGAAGTATGGTATGATTGAATTGCTCGATTGACTCGTCTCGTTAAGTTTCAACTTTAGCCTCATGGAAAATAAAAATGCCATTTTCGACGTAAGGACTGCAAAATCAATTTCGAAATTGAAATTTGTTTCCTTGAGCCCAGCACAGTCCTCTTTGTGTGCCACACAATGTCACTAGCGGCTAAAACGAAGATCCGACCAAATTAAAGCCTAACCGCTCCTATTAAGAAACCGCGTACTCCTTTTTTTTTTTTTTTCACGCTGTTTCTTTTCTGTTCCTCTCTCCTTTTTTTTTTAACTCTACGTTCACGAGATTGCATAAATACTCAACCTCCCCCGAACCCCTCATCTCACTTAACCCCTCCTCTCTCTCTCTCTGTCCCCGGAACGCCATGGCTGTGCGGAGAAGAAGCTCCAACGTCGCTATCTCAACCTTCTTCTTCTTGTTCCTGCTTGTCTGCTCTGTTTCCCTCTCGAAGGAAGAACAGAGCCACCATCCCCAGAACAAGTCGTCCTCGTCGTTCTCTCTCTCTTTCCCTCTCAAATCCCACGCTCTGCCCCACCACAAGCTCAAAACTCTCCGCCCATCTCTAGCCGCCGCCTTCCGCCGTCGCCGTGAAGGCCCGTTCAAGTACTCCATGGTGCCGGTCGTCTCCCTTCCCATCGGGACCCCCCCGCAGACCAGGACATGATCCTCGACACTGGGAGCCAGCTCTCCTGGATCCAGTGCCACGACAAGGCCAAGAAGAAGTCGCCGTCGGCGGCGGCTGGGCAGCCCTCGCCGTCGACGACGTCGTTCGACCCGTCTCTGTCTTCCTCCTCTCGGTCGTCCCCTGCAACCACCCGCTCTGCAAGCCGCGCACCCCCGACTTCACCCTCCCGACGTCTTGCGACCAGAACCGGCTCTGCCACTACTCCTACTTCTACGCCCGACGGCACCCCTCGCCGATGGCAATTTCTCGTCCGCGAGAAGTTCACCTTCTCCAGAACCCAGATCACCCCTCCCCTCACCCTGGGCTGCGCCACCAGCTCCGGCGACGACAAGGGCATTCTAGGGATGAACCTGGGCCGGCTCTCGTTCCCCTCGCAGGCCACGGTGTCCAAGTTCTCGTACTGCGTGCCCGCCCGCGCCGCCCGATTCGGGCCCTCCCCGACCGGGTCGCTGTACCTCGGCGACAACCCGAACTCGAGGGCCTTCAGTACGTCGGCCTCATGACCTTCGCCCAGGGTCAAGTCAACGGATGCCGAACCTGGACCCGCTCGCCTACACGGTGGCAATGCAGGGAATCAGGATCGGAAGCCGGCGCCTCAGCATACCTCCGGCGGTTTTCCTGCCCAACGCGGGCGGGTCGGGCAGACCATGATCGACTCGGGCTCCGAGTTCACGTACCTGGTGGATGAGGCCTACGACAAGGTGAGAAAATATTTCATGTCCGAGCTATTCTCGTGTCCTCCGCAAAGCAAACTTTAAATTTTCGTAATTCGACATTTATTATTCCATTTACCACGACACGTAATCGTTTCAATTTGACCGACATAACTTGATGCCACGAATCGCTTGATGATTAGGTGAGGGAGGAAGTGGTGAGGCTCGTGGGACCGCGAATCAAGAAGGGGTACGTGTACGGCGGCGTGGCCGACATGTGCTTCGACGGCGACGCAGCCGCGATCGGGCGGTCCATAGGCGACATGGCCTTCCAGTTCGAGAAGGGAGCGGAGATCGTGGTGGCCAAGGAGAAGGTCCTGGCCGAGGTGGACGGCGGGGTCCACTGCGTGGCCCTCGGGAGGTCCAGCATGCTCGGCGCCGCGAGCAACATCATAGGCAACTTCCACCAGCAGGACCTGTGGGTCGAGTTCGACCTGGCTAACCGCCGAGTCGGCTTCGGCAAGGCCGATTGCAGCAGATCGTAGGGGGGGCTCGGGACAACCACGACCGGCAACTTTTATGCTGCGTCGACTAGCCGATCCAGATCTGATCGATAAAATCTGCATGTCACGTTATATAAGTGATAGCGCAATAGCCGGAGACGGGGAAATTAACATGATCCGTATTTTGTACAGCCGAGGAGTGAAAATAAGTGGAGATGGGGTCGGGTTGGACATGGAATACAGGAGGGAGACAAATGTCGTCATTAAAGAGGGGGGTTGTCTTTCAATCTGGAGGGGTAAATTAAAAGACAACATCATGGGCCATGCAAATTGGCAAATTAGTGTTGGCGAGTCCGGTCCCCCCCAAACCTTGTAACGTATGGTGTATCTTAGAAGTGACTTAGAGAGGGAGGCTTGTTTTTTTTTGTTTTTTTTTCAGCAGATTAGCCATATATGTGAATATCACAGTGTACACGTAAGTGCTTATCTTTTGTAATAATATGCTTATGTGACAGTTTTTTTTATCTATTGAGATTAAGATTAGCAGCACATTATGAGCTATAAAAAAAATTAATAATAAATAATTAAAAAATTATCGTGGAGTTTATTTTTTTAAGGATTTGTAATTTTTCACATTTATCGAAAATTTTTATGTTAAAAGGCTTTTTTATTTAAAATCCTAGTACGGACAAGGGCCTTGGACGATGTTAAATTAAGATAAATGTGTCACGCTTTGTATGGTGGGGTATAATTTAGAGTTTTTGACGTTGTTTTCCTTCTTCTTCTTTTTGTGAAGGGCAGAAAGAATTGATTGATTGATTGGCTGATTGATTGGTCGGTTGAATTTGTACGTTGAGAATGGTGAACCAACTGGTAGAAGCACGGGCGTGGACGGATGACTTTACCCTCTTCTCCAGCTTGCGTTCGAGAGGGTCAAAGTACATACTGAGAAATGAAAAACGACGCCGGATCGTCTTCATAGAAGAGAACGAGATGAACAAATAATCTTTTGAGCGTTAGGGTCGAACCTCGTCATCGCCCTCGATCTTGATCTGGGTTTAAAGGGAGGGAGCGAATCTAAGCGGGAGCTTCATCGACATGTCATGAGAAACTTGTATGTGAGTCTACATATTACTTTATTCAGTATTACCAACTTAATCATATGGCTAGAAATCGAACATGAACGTCAATCATTCTATGTGATATTACCGCGCTAACATAGATAATTTTAAATAATTTTTTAAAATTTTTTTCCTCTAGTGGGTAGCTAGCGGCTGTCGAGGTTGCTGGCCCTCGATTCCAAAAAGTCAAGAAAAAAAGAAAGAAAAAAATATATAAATTATTAAAAATTATTCACGTCGGTGCCGACGATACTACATAGGACGATCGACGTTTATATCAGCAATTTTAATAAAACTGATTTGGCAAAAGGTGAAAAGATTTAGGATTTAAATTGGTAAATTTAAAAGGTTCATGACTAAATTGGAAAAAGTGCGAAAGATTTAAGACTTTTTCGACACTTTTCTCTCAAATCACCCAATCACTTGGCAAGATGCTAATTGAATTTGCAAAAGGGGACAATTCGACCATTCCAACATACGACTTTGTTTAGACATATGTGAATGATATGCAAAAATAGAGTTACGTAAGTGGTCTTCGGATCGAAGATGAGATATTTCTTTTATATATTCTTAGAAGAGAAAGAATAACAATAAGGAGAGTAGGGGAATGCATGGGAATGTTGTTGTGAAACAAGACATGACCTTAAGAAGTGTCAAAATGGACAGCTCCGGAACCTTTTGATAGCATCCAAAGGGGGCACTACCATCAATTTCAACCTTGGACACCTCAACGGGGCTGTCGCAGAAACCCCCAAATTCGAGTGCGTCTTCTCCGGCGGACTTATATGAGAAAGGGGACAACTTCATACGGATCGCGCCCATGGAAAGATCGAGCTGACGTAATCGTCTAGTATTCTCAATATCATGTCCAAGCCTCTTAATTCTTGTACGTTATGTATGCGAAGAAGATGGCATGCGTTATGTGAGTAATCTTTGTATGTTTTACAGCACAGCTTGTGCGCTCTCGCTCTCTCTCCCATGAAAACAAACTTTGATATTTAAATTCCGTTCGTTTCACGAAAAGCAAATGATATTGAAAGACATTCTCCTCAAAACTATTGCTTGTTTATCATTTGAAATGACCGATTGATAAAAAAAAATATCTCATTATTGTAATAATTTATATCTAAAAATATTTTCCGTTCATTTTTGCAAAGGATATGTCTCACTGTTCTCACAAACATAATTATCATATTATTTATTTTTTGTAAAATAAATGAACCCTTTTCAATTCATTCAAATTAGCCATCTCTGTCCTTCAGGCTGGAGCCTGAACTTGGCCGTACGACTCAGCTTTCAATAACTGTGGCTCCAGTCCTTTCACGACTCTCCATCGTCCTCTATGCAACGTCCCCACACTCGCCTTCTTAAACACTCTGTAAAATAAGTCGTGCACGAATCGATCTGTTTGCAAATTGAATGAACTCCCACCAACCGAGCCTGACTAAGATAATGCGTAACTTTTAACACTTAATTAATTCTTACTGAAAAATCAATTCTTAAGATTTCAAAATAACTATCAGTTTCAATTTTTCGTACGCTCATATTCATCCCCTTTATCATGTATTTTCACGCTTAGTCTTGAGCTAAAAAGTCGGTGTGAGTTGCGGATCCAAAGCGTCGGGGCATCTAAATATTGAAATACGCATATCCTTTTTCCACGAAATCTAAAAAGGAGGAGCCCCCACCAAAAAAAATAATAAATTGCTTTGGTTCATAGACAGTTGGATATGCAATAAATGTGTGGAGGAAGACACATTAAAGACAAATTGGGGGGCGCTATGTGTCAAGAGAACGAAAGAGCTGGCGGCAAAGATCCGTGCTTTAACGAGGAAAAAGGCGGGGTTTCGAGCTTGGAACGTCGGATTTTTGTCACCGTTTGTTCCGACATGCTCACATGATGTTTATAAACAAAAGTCTTTTTAACCTTCGATGCGATCGCCACGTTTGTTCTTTCTTCGTTTTGTTTCGCTTTTATACCTTGAGGGGGTTGGCAATTGCCGATTGGAAGAAGGGGTGCGCGAGAAACTTGCATGAAATATTACACTTTTATTGATTCAATTCTAATATTTTAATTATATCAATTGAGTTCTAAACTTTTCGTATTTTATCAATTAAGTCTATCTAATTATTTTAATTGAGGTCGCTGACTTGAACACCGATCGTCCTTCGCGAAACGATCGGCACTGACGTGAATAATTTTTTATTAATATTTTAATTTACATTCGGGATTTTTCATCAAAATTGATCTGGTGAACAAAATTGAAAAGACGTGAAAATATTTAGGATTAGATTGATAAAAGTGTAATAAATTTAATATTTTTTTGGATAATTTTTCCAATGGTGCGTGCCCCCTTCTCATTGGCAAATCAAATCGACATCAGAGTTGAAACACGTGTAAACTTTGCTAGGCTCATCTCGGGATGGATAAAGTATTAACGGTCGATAAATCATTGTCAATCACTTCTTCTTTTTTTGGCCAAGCATTGTAAATCACCTTTAACACGTGAAAACTTAGCCACAATTATGTTTAGGACCACCGACGGGACTATTCACGATGTCGTCCAGAATTTCTCAAATTTAATGTTGTTAAATTTGATGGATGCCCTTGAAAGTTGAAGTAACGGAAGAGAAAAAGAAAAGGTTTGGTTTTTAGCACTTCGAGCTCTTTTGGTGAACTATGTAATGGAAGTTGAATCCTTACCCCTTTTTCTTCTTCTTCTTCTTCTTCTTACATTGTTGGGAATAATTATGATTAAGGCACTCATTAACGTCATTCTTTCGGTCATTCTTTCGTTATGGCCAAAATGATGTTATTATCAACGTTCGCTTTTGGTACGATCGAATTGAAAGGGATGGAAAATAGTGGAATGATAATAATATCAATGTCTTTGTTTGGTCAGTTATGGGAATGGAAATGAAAAAAAAAATGTTGCAACAATGGAATTGTATAAGAATTCTCTTTATAATTAAATTTACACTGCACTTGCCCTACTATATATCTATATTTATATATGTAAAATAAATATAATGATTTCTTAAGTTTAACTGAATTTTTTTATTTGAATTTGAAATATTAATTAAAATTTGATCACATTATCCATCAGTTGCAGTTTGCTAACTATACCTTAAATTATTAATATAGTTTATAAATTATAATAGATTTTCAGCTATGGACACCAACCAAGCATGCAATAAGAGATATGAGTGCGGGTTTGGTTAAAAAAATATATTAAAAAATCAAGAGTCAAAAGCACATTTTGACTTTCAAAAGAAAAGAGTTCATTTAAATTCAATCAAATCACTCGACGTATCAACACTTTGTATACGGGAGACAGTTGAAATGTTTGATATTAAATGAATTCCAAACCCCATGCCAAAATGAAAAGCACCTATATACAGAGAAAAAGTTCAAATTAAGGAGGAAAGCAGACTCCGACCCAAAAACAAAAAAAAAGGAGGAAAGCAGACCAAAATTAAATATGCTATGTTTTGCCAAAAAGAAGACAAAGGACTTGATTTTTTTAGAGTGCTTGACAGCCTGAAATGAAGTTTGAAAGCAAGACGAAATTCCTTTTTAGCCAAACATCATGTTCATTCAAACCCACCCCCCCAAAAGGTAAATTTTAATGCGGCCACTTATATAAACCGTGACAGAAGTTACAAGAAGACGAAAGCTTTGCAATCGACGTGACGTTTTTGCGGTTGTGAGATTTTAATTTATGAAGCCACAACAATCCATTTTCTTTTCTTATAATTTAGAAACATGGCCGTAATTAGCCGGCTACTAAAAGGGATGAAATAACGATACAAATAATTTCTAAACTGTGGTTTAATATGCGATGTGATTTCTGAACTTTGGCTTAATGTGCAATATCGTTCTTGAATTTTAATTTGTTCAATGTGGGTTTTGAATAGACGAAACTATCCAATGTCATCCCTTCATGAATTTAAGTGCAAGCACAATATTGAATATTTTTAAATAATCCAAATGCTAGTTCGAACATGTACTAAAAATTTAAAGATCACATTAAATAAATTAAATGTTCATGCACAATACTACATATTGAGATTAAGTTCAAAGATCATTTTTATTATTTTTCCAAAAGCGATTAGCATAGTAAGTCACCGTGACGGCCTCCACTAGATCGGAATCAAACCAAACCATCGAATTATGAGACCTCAGTATGGGAACGCCCTCGCCACGGGATTAATATTAGGATGAGTGGGAAGCCAGAGCAACTATGATAACAAGGCATTGAATTAAATGCGAACACTATTTTCGAAGGACCTGTCCTTCTTCAGATATGTCGAGGCCACTTTCTAAACAATAGGTCTCTATTTAATTGCCGATACGTCTCGTGTCTGGAGTAGCATGAACTTGTTCGAACACGACATGGTTAGTTAATTGGGTGGATCTACTTCTGCACGACCTCGAATCCCTGAGTTGGCAATGAGTTCATCCCTCGAACAACGTGTTGACCGTCAACGCAATTTCCTGACCCACTGTCACATCAAATTAACTGGACCAACGAAATATCAACACACCTACGCAAAATTGACACCAAATTTCATCATTATTATTATTATTTTTTTGCAATAATTTACCACGATTTGAGATCTTAATAGTGATTAGAATGGAAATAATACTAATTGAGCTAATCGTGTTTGGGTCACATACAGATTGCGGTGTCAAAACACTAACCTGCTAATTTAAAGGAGCTACACGAAAGTTGACACAAAATTGGCCAGAACATGGATAGTCTCAAAACCATCAACTTCGTGTCATGTTAAAGTCGTGTTATCATATTATTTAAAAAATTTGCCACCCATACTCTAAACGGTTGTCAAGAGCAGAATAAACCTCGCTTCCCGGCAGGCCAAAAATCTCCAAATGAATACTTAAGTAGCAATCAATTTAGGGTGGGTGATTAATAATAAGTAGCTTCTCAAGACCGCGGTCCATGAGTCACAAATTGAACGCAAACTATGTCTCTATATCTCCTATGCAAACCTAATGATAACTAGTTAAACTGAAAATAAAGAAACTAATGATGAGTCGACCTTTCATTTTTCGATGCAAGCAATGACTATTACAAGGTTTTCACTAAGTTCGAGATTCTTTTGGTGAGAAATAATTTAAACATGTTCATTCAGAAGCAGCTAGACACATGTTCATTCACTAAGTTCGAGATTCTTTTGGTGGGACATAATTTAAACATGTCCATTCAAAGCAGGTTTTCACAAAGCAGCTCAGCCCTCTTGCCTCCCATAGTTGTTGGAGGTTGAATCGGGAGAGGACAGAATTAGTTCACCAAAAATTATTTTATGTATTGTCGAATTGATATGTTCATTCATTCATAAACAAAGAAAGATCAATAAATATGATTTCTAGCGGGTCTCGAGTTCCGGCAATTTTGAGTGAAATTAGGGTTCCGTTTATTTGAAGGAAATTTTTTTCAAAAAATTATTTTCTAACTTTTCGGTGTTTGGATTATGTAAAACGTTTTACATGGATCGAAACAAGTTTCGCATGTGGGAAAATGACTTCCTCTTTTAGCAAGAAGGAAATTACATTTTCAAAACCATCAAACAAATGAAAACTAAACATTTTCCTCGAAAATAATTTTCATGAAAATAGTTTCTCTCGTCATGAAATTTTTAGTAAAATAAGCGATATATTATTCCTAATAAGACATTCAAAATATTCTAAAAAAATATTTTTAACATAATATTTCATATCCCTTGAAACTATGTTTACCCTTCCAAGTAATATAATCTTGGCATTTCTTAATTTGTAGACATGGCTTGCCATCTTTAGACATTTGATGCAAAAGTTACCTAAACATTCCTTCCAAACTGATGCACAAATCCCAATTGGGGTTTTTTTTTTTTTTCATGCGAGGAGATGTTGACTTCATCATCATCATCATCATAATTGTCAGTTCATGTTTCCACGAGAGTGCAAATGCTCGTGGGGAGAGGGTAAGGGAGGTTAAAAAAGTACAAATTTACCGAATGAGTTCAAAGCGAAATCAATCCCAATCCCACTTGAAAAGGACTCGTGTGAGAGGCCGAAAGGCAGCGTCATGATGGATTGGAAGAAGCCAACGAAAGAAGACGGTGAGTGGGAGAGAACAGCTGTGGCCAGAAGCAGAACTCCTTTGACTAGAACGAGAATGAATACAAAAATGAACAGAAAGCGACACAAAAAAAATCGCTGAATTTTGATTTATACATATAGTGCGGCCTCTGAACTAGTAATTAATTTCATGTGATCCCTAAATTTTAGCCTGATGTGTAATGTCATCTTGAAATTTTTAATTTGTTCAATGCAATCTTTAAAATTTTAGTGCATGTGCAGTTTAGTCCATAGGCTATATGAATATGTTTAACGTTATCCTTCCATTAATTCAAGTTCAAAAATAATAGTGAAAATTTTTCTGATTTAATTTAGGAACTAGATTAAATATAAATCGAAAATGTAAAGATCACATTGAATGGATTAAAAGTTCGGGAATAAGATTACATATTGAAATAAAATTTATGAATCATATTAAATAAATTAAAAATTAACTGATCATTTTATATATGAATCAAAATTCAGAGAATATTTTATATTATTATTCTATAATGAATAGGGGAGAGATGGAAAAGAGAAAAGAAATGAAAAGGAGGTGGAATGAGTAAAGAAGGAACCAGAGGCGCACGCCTGTAAGATCTGGACAGCAAAAGAATGATGACCCAATCAATCAATCAATCTATCTTTCCCGCGGACCATTCCTTCTGCCGTCTTCTTTGACGACCGCAACAATAATCCAAAAACCTGCGAGGCTGTGCATGGGAAATTAGCGAAATGGGAGGATCCAAAGGGTCGGTGGAATTTTCAATTTTTGCGGGGCAAAATAATCCCACAACCTTCGACCCGGTTCGATCACTAGCGGTCCAATGGACGGTCTGGCTCGATCACCGCAACGCCTCTTTGATCTCACTCCCTCTCCACCAGCAATCGCAAAGTCACAGATCCTCTCGCCTCCTCCATCACGGCTTTTGTGCCGCCACTCCTCGCCATCACGATGGGTCATAGCCGAGCCTGGCTCAACGTTAGGGTCGAATTTGTTGCCTAAGCTTGCCAAATACCCCCCAAAAAAAATTTGTATGAATTTTTCGGTCAGTATTGACTAGGCTTTATGAGTTAGTAGTCTTCGCCAAACCCGTCCAAAAGTGCCCGTCCGGTCTATGTCGCTTCTCTTTCCCCGCAGCTCTTTTGGCGTAGGGAGCTTGCCCTCGCTTTCGCCATAGCTTCATGGTCAGGCACTTAACATACCCTTATCCGGTGCCTAGCTGCTCATTTGGATCTCACGTTGCTGTGGCTGCCGCCAGCCGAGGGAGTTGCGGTCATCAGCATCGCCGGGGTGGTTTCCTTGTCTAAAATCGTAGGATCTGTTGGATCACTTACTCTCCACATGGGCCATGTGCTCATCGTTCATGTATATTTTGGTCTTGGACCTTACGGCCTTTGCTCCCCGCTTGCTGTTTTGGGCCTTTTCTATGGCCTTATGCATATGTTTGTAGCCCTTTGGGCTTATGTACCTGTATCATCTATATGGACTCGTTTAATTAATGAGTAGCTAGTGCTAAAGGCCAACTTTGTTATTATTAAGCTTTTAAAAGGTTCTGTCCGGGCACAGCCCAAATTCGCCCATTGGGCCAGAATGGAGCCAGTCCAGCGAGCCGTCGAGCCACGTGTCTGGCCCACGATTGAGCTCTAATTCTTTACCATGTTGGGGCCTTCCCCCCCCCCCCCCCCCCCCTTTTCCTCTCTTCTTCAGAGAAGAAAAATCCAAGACCAGACTGGGTGAGGTGTACAGCGTGATCGTTCTTCTGTCCTATTTAGTATTTACATTAGAAGCTTCACGCTCGGGGGTAGATCCCATCTCCAAACGAGGATCGTTCGCCGAGTAGAGAGGTTGAAGAAGATGGAGATTCAACCCGGAAGAAAAGAGATCGGCTTCTTCAGAAAATGATGAGCTCGCCATCCTTGCATACTAGGGATGGGGCACGGGGAAATCACGCCTGCAGTGCCCCCGCCTCCAACGGGCAAACTTTCCTGCAGGGCATTTGGTATAGGATAGGACAATTTAATCACCCGTATGTATATTTTAAAAAAAGTACATAATATATCAATATAAGAATGTTATATCATGTAATATACGGTAATCTCTTATCCGCTTAATTTTTTTTTTTAAAAGAGCACATTGATCATGCTAGCAGACAACCCATGTCCTTAAATTGAAGAATTGTTATGTATGACCCCGGTGCATGTGAGCCCAATACACACACTATTGGATCAGGTGGTGGGTTCCAGATAGAGCCCACATAATTTGAGGGTACACTAGAATCATTTCACAATATTTGAAATCGAAATACACATTGTCGATTTTTCTTTGCATCCTACATTTGATGGACTAGATTAGAGGTGCCGAATAATATGTTTAGGTAAGTGGTGGGATAGAACTTTTGTCAACTGGGTTCACTCTTATGTGAAGAAAGCCCAATAAATTGCAAGCCCGAAGGGTTGAGCCCATATAATGATGAATATGGAGAAATAGCATTTCTCATTATGTTTACGTCGTAGCTGCAAAAAACGTTCTTTTTTAAGACATGTAGCAACAAAGAAAGAGGGAAGAAAATTTGGAAAGAGGGTGTTGTTCGGTTTTCAACAATGGAGGAGGTCAATTTGTGCTCTGATTGCTCGCGATGCATTGTTCTAGAATCTGATCACTTTGATTTTCATCTGGATCTCCTTTCGTCAAGTTTTTTGTAGATAAACTGAACCCGTGTTTTTTGGTGAGATTTATCTTTGATCTCTTACGAATTCATGTGTATCGTCAAGAATGGGTTCTTGATGTTGTTGCTGCTATGTATCTTTAGTATTAACTAGAGAAGAACATTGTTTACCCAATTCCTTGATAGAGAAAATTTTGAGTAGACTCTAGTTTTGTGGTTTTTTATCTCCTCACATCGAGAAGATTTTTCACATAAAAATTCCCTTATTTTTATGGGTACTTGTTATTTTGGAAGATTGCTTTATTCCATTGTGCTAATTCAATATTATTCAAATTGTCACTGATCACCTAACAAAGTGGTATCATAGCGTTGGTTTTGCTTGATTTTTGTGCCTTATGTTAAATAATGAAAACGAATACGAGTAAAATGGTTACATTGAATGGTTCGAATTATCATATATGGAAAGGAAAAATGGAAGAGATTTTATAAGTAAAGGATTATTATTTGCCTATGTTTGCTGATGAGAAACCTGAAAATAAATTTGATGCTGATGGTCTATATGCCATCGTCAAGTGTATGGTTTTATTAGGCAGTAGGTGGATGATAATGTTTTGAACCATATCATTGTAAAAACCATGTCATGAGACTAGTTGGGTAATCAATAGTGGTGCAACAATGTCAAATAATGGATCAGTGAAGATGAGAAATAATGGGCTGGCTGAAGTTGTAGGCATTGATGATGTGCACCTAGAGACCAACAATGGCATAAGGTTAGCATTAAATAATGTTAAACATATATTTGATATTCATTTAAATTTGATTTCCACAGGTAATCTAGATGATAAGGGGGATTGCAACACCTTTAGTGATGGTCGATGGAAGCTCACTAAAGATTCTATGATTGTGGCTAGAAGCAACAAAAGTTCTTTATTGTATATTATGCAGGCAGAATTATCCACATAAAAAATTAATGCAATAGACAAAGAAGAGACAGTTGAGTTATGACACAAGAAGCTTAGTCACATCAATGACAAGGGTTTGTCAGTATTATCCAAGAAAAAGCTTATTTTAGGAATGAAAAAAATATGCATTGAACAGTGTGTTCATTGTTTAGCAGGAAAACAAAATAGAGTTGCATTCAAAAGCTCCCTCATTTGAGAAAGTCAGATATACTTGATTTAGTGCATTTTGATATTTGTGGTCTATGAAGAAAAAATCGGTCACTGCCTCTCTTTATTTAATAGATGATTATTTAAGGAAGCTTTAAGTTTATGCTTTGAAATATAAAGATCAAGTATTAGATGCTTTTAAGTAGTTTTAGACTTTAGTTGAGAAATAGACTAGAAAGAATTTGAAATGCATCAGAACTGATAATGGGATAAACTATATTGGACCTTTTGACAACAAGATATTTGCAATCAAAAGACAACTCCCAAGAAACCTCAGTTAAATGACTTAATTGAGAGAATGAATAGGACATCGGTTGAATGGGTAAGATGCTTACTTTTACAATCAAAGCTATCGAGATCCTTTCGGGGTGGGGCTTTAAGTACAGTTGCACATTTATTAAATCCTACTTCATATGTTCCTTTAGAGTTTGATATCCTGATGGAGTTTGAATAGGAAAAGATGTTTCTTATAATTATTTGCGTATCTTTAGGGGCAAGGCATTTGTGCATATTCTCAGAAATGAGAGATCTAAACTTGATGTGAAAACACAACAATGCATATTCATTGACTATGAACAAGATATGTTGCTACAAGTTTTATGATCCAGTTGAGAAAAAAGTTATAAGAATTAGAGATATTGTGTTTATAAAAAATCAAACAATAGAGAATATTGAGAAATCAGAAAATAATTTTAGCACCATAGGTTAGTGATGATTTGATTGACTTGGATCCAGTTTCTCGTACACATGTTCCTGCATAGGTTGATGAGGAGCAACCAGAAATAAATGTTCCAGATAATGCACATGTCTCATAACTTGTTGAGATAGATGATATTGTTCATGAACCAGAAACTCCATTAGATGCTCCACTAGATGTTCCAATTCGAAGATCTGTCAGAGACCAATGACCTTCTACCATATATTCTGTAGATGAGCATGTTTTATTGATTGATGCAGGTGAACAAGAGTGCTGTGCAGAAGCAATAGAATATGAGTGCAAAAGCAAATGGTCTAATGCCATGCAGGATGCAATGCAGTCGCTTTATGATAATCATACTTATAAGCTGGTGAAGTTGCCTAAAAGCAAAAGAGTTTTGAAGAACAAGTGGGTATATAAGTTGAAGCAAGATGAACATATTTTACAACCACGGTATAAAGCTAGATTGGTTGTTAAGAGCTTCAATCAAAGAAAAGATATCAACTTTAATGATATATTTTCTCTAGTGTAAAAATGTCGTCTATTCATGCGATTTTAGGGTTGACAATTAGCCTATACTTGGAAATTGAATAGATGAATGTCAAAACAGCTTTCCTACATGGTAACTTAGAGGAAAAAATACACATGGAATAGTCAGAAGGTTTCAAAGTGAAAGGAAAAGAGGACTATGTGTGTAAACTAAAGAAGAGCCTCTATGGCCTAAAACAAGCACCAAGATAGTGGTACAAAAAGTTTATGTGAATTATGATTAATCAGAGCTATAAGAAGACTTTCTCGAATAACCGTGTGTTTATCTAAAATTTTTCTAATGATGACTTTATTATTCTCTCACTTTATATTGATGACATATTAATTATTAGCAAGAATGCTTCACGATTTGAGTTATTAAAGAAATAGTTGAACAAGTATTTTGCCATGAAAGACTTGGGCTTGGCGAAGCAGATTCTTGGTATTAGAAATACTCAAGATAGAAATTCTAAGAAGTTGTTCTTGTTGCAAGAGAAGTATATCAAGAAAATCTTCAGAAATTTCACGTGGACAAGGCTAAAGTGGTTAGTACTCCTCTTGCTGCCTACTTTAAGTTGAGTAAGAAGCAAAGTCTTACGAGAAGAAAGACATGGAAATTGTTCCATATGCCTTAGCTGTGGGAAGCTTACTGTATGCGATGGTATGGGCTTATGTAATTGGCGTTATTAGTCGCTATTTATCAAATCTGGAAAGAGAGCATTGAAATGCGATGAAATGGATCATGAGGTATCTTCGGGGAACTTCCAATTTGAAATTTAGTTTTAGGACCAGAAAATTAGACTTAGTTGGATACACAAATTCGAACTTGGCTAGAGACATTAATACATGTAAATCTACTTCCGGTATTTAATTTCCTTTATCGATTATCGTAAAAGTGTGTTGTACTTTATATAACCAAAGCAAAATTTATTATAGCTACTGAAGCTAGTAAAGAGTTGCTTTGGCTGAAGAAGTTCTCGAAAGAACTTGGGTTCAAACGAATAAGTATGTGTTATTTTGTGATAACAAAAGTACGATTCGTCTTGGTAAGGATTCAACTTTTCATTCTACATCAATACATATTGTTGTTAGATATCATTGGATAAGGCATGTTCTTGATGAGAAGTTGTTGGAACTTGAAAAAATTCATTCGGACTATAATGATTCCGTTATGATGATGAAGACTCTACTAAGGGAGAAGCTTGGATATTGCCGATTGATAGCAGGATTGATAAATCCCTCCACATCGTCGTGAGGGGAGGATTAGTTAGCTGGCTTCACTCCTATGTGGAGAAAGCCAAATGAATTGCAAGTCCGAAGGCTTGAGCCCATATAATGATATATACATATATACATATATATATATATATATATATATATATATGTAGAGAGGGGGGGGAGAGGGTTTCTCACTATGATTTACGATGTGATAGCAAAAGATGTTCTTTTTTAGACATGGTAGCAGAGAGAAAGAGAGAGAGAAGAAAATCTGGAAAGAGGGTGCTGTCCTGTTTTTATCAAGCTAACATCGGAGGTCGATTCGTGTTCCGATTACCGCAATGCATTGCTCTCGAATCTGATTGGTTCAATTTTTCATATGGATCTTTTTTCATCAGATTTTCGTGGATAAAACTAAACCTTCATCGGGTGGAACGAGAGAGACGAGTGCTGAAGGTGGCTGTCACGCATGATGCATAGCTGCGGCTTTCATCAAAGTCGGTGGCAGTGGCAGCAGCCTCGTTGATGGGCTAGCTGAGGAGAAAGGGGCTCGGCGGGGCGGTTGTAAAAGTTTTTAACGTTGCTATTTGACGAAAACATGGAGCGATTCTGAACGTTTTAGGTAGGGATTGAGCATGAAGGCACAGGCGCCCTTCACACGATGGAACTAATATCTTTGTCGTGCCAATCATTTGTGTTGTTCCCTCCCTTTTGCTTGGGTTCAAAGATTTTCATGCTTTGCGCTTCAAATTTTGACAAACTCAAATGTAGAAAAACTTATGGAAGTTCCGAATAAAAGTTTTATTAGTACGATATTTAATAGAAGTTAAGTTTCATGCAGTAAGTAGAGCTAAAGTATAGTAAAATTCATTGAAAATTTGGATTACACCTTGTAATACTTACTCGTGATACAAAAAGTACATTTCTATCGGGATGATCCGTAGAAAAAGATGAAAAAGAGAAATAAGTTGTTAGAGCATGAAATGAAGCAAGCAATCATAGTAAAATATCATGTCGAAACAGCAGCTACCTCACATAGAATTACTTAAAAACCTGCGACTATCCTTCTTTCGTTCCTCAAGAATTCTTAAACCAAATTGACGTCATTCCATCAGATGAATTTACACTTGAATTGAAGCAGCAATAATTAATGACGAAAAATGTCCGATGAAAAATCAAACGTTATACCCAATGGTCCGTATCTAGTTCACGACCCTGCAATTCCTCCTAATCTCACCCTGGTTCCCAGTGAGGGCATCGATCGATCCCATCTTCACCATTGCTGCCGCAAACTTGTTAGCCCATGCTCCGCCGTTGTTTGCATTGCTTCTCACGGTATTAGCCGTCGAGGGGCTGTTAAAAAGGGTCTGATCAGAAGTCAATAGACCTCGGTGGTCCTTCAAATTACTGTAATACTTGTTGTCTAGCCTGTTCGGTGTGACCAAGTCCAACGGCACTGTAGGATCGTTAGCGCCTCCGTTGTTCGGACACTTAGCTTTCAGTTCAGTAGCCAACTTGGCATCCAGTGAAGGGTCTTGGGTGTGAGTGGCATTGAAGGAGTACAAGCGGTTCGAGAAGGACGAACAATGCGAGACTCCAATCGAATGCGCACCGGATAGTGTCACCATTTCGTCTTTAGAGAGGCCTTTTCTCGCAAAATTAGCTTCTAATTGTTGAGCATCAAAGAAAGGAGGAGGAAGATTCTGGGAGGGCTCGTCTTTGAGTGAGACTAGCCCATCGCGGCGACCGGCCGGGACTGCGTAGTTGATGCTGCCGAGTTTGTAGGCACTGTCACGTGCCGCAAACGCGAGAATGTCAGCGCATGAGACTTTCTGTGGGCATAGAGACTCTATCTCAGCCTTCGCCTCATCGATGACTTCGAAACCTCGTAAGCTGGGGTTGTTCGCGGGATGTTCCTTCTCTGATGGGTTGTCTGGGGTCGAATCCAGCAAGACTGAAGCATCGCAACCCTATTATTGGATTAAAGAGCAACAGATTAATTATCAAGATAGATGAGGTTCATATGTATAACAAGCATAGATTATTTTGTGACCGTTAAGTCAGACTAAACTCAAGAATCATGGACATGTGACGGAAATGTGAAATTTACTCCACGCAGTCACATCTCATCGATATCTTTTTTACGAATGAAAATTTTGAACAAGCTAGAAAATTGTTTTTCCGGCATTAGTATTTACTGAAACCGTGATTATAGCTACTACTTCCGAAATGTGCAAAGAAGTTTCTTGCATACCCGAACAAAGCAATCATGGAAGTGCATTCTAATAAGCCCAGCACCGATGCCGGGATTTCTGGCCACCGCTTTGTTCACAGCTTTCCGGACCATGGACTCCGCAGACGGGCAAGTGGAGCGGTAGAATCCCACTTGGAGAGCTGCTGAACCTGAGTTCAGAAAGGTGATGAACAAGAACATTGTACAGAAGAAAGAGGTCCCCATAGCGAAATCAAACCAGGACAGAGCTAACAATCCAAGTCAGAGAGAGAGAAAGAGAGAAGGAAAGAAGAATATCGAGATCACTTGAAATGAGCTGGAAAGCAGATGATAATGTTTTTATACAGAGATAGAAGACATCAAGTGATGGGGATGGAGCGAAGATGGAATGCTCAATGGGGCATTTATCTATAGGCACCGGAAGAGACATTCCATGTCTCTCTTAAAGAAATATGAAAGGTTGGCGCTGGTGGATTCGAAAAAGAAACCGTGTCGTGCAGCTGTGCTTGTGCAGGCATGAAAGAAGAAGAAAACAATGAAGAAGGTGCATGAGTTTTGACCTTTGAACAGTTCTTCGTGCATGTGGTTTTCCAAGAAAAGGTTCATACATAGACGGCCCAAGTGTGTTCTGACTTTGATTTCTGTCTGTATTACGAGTTTATATTGAATAATTATAATGATTACGTTTCTGTACGTTGGTCAATCATGTTGGCTTCAGTTCTTACCTAATCTTTTGGAACTTACACCGCGCCGCGTAACGATTACTATATTAAAATCTCCTTACTATAAGGTAACAGTGGAACGCAGAATAGAGAGAGGGACTTGAGAATGTTTCGTGTATTTACTTGATGAATAAAAGACTACACGGGGGAGGTTATTTATAAGCCTTACACGACAACTAAATATAGTAACGAAATATTACATGATCAATTACAATCAATCATAATGATATTATACATCTGGGGAGAGATCGCATGCCCTTGCTTTGGCTGGCAAAGGCGTTGTGGCCCTCGCTGGGGCTTGTGAGGGCATCAAGCAAAGGCTATGATGCCTCCCAAAAGCCAACTGGGCTTGATGGTGAGGGTTGTCAATCCTTGGTTCGAGAGAGAGAGAGAGAGTGAGTGTAATGACAAGAAATAAACAAAGAAAAAATTTTAAAATCCACATTAGTGTTGATCATGCCTTGTAGACGATTTCGGCCTATATTGGCTATATAGACTAAATTGGCAAATTGTGAAAAATTTTTAAAACTAATTGATGTAATCGACAAGTAAAAGTGAATTGGCACAAGTACAATAGATTCATGATTTTTTTAAAACTTTTTACTTGTAGTAAGTTACTAAAATTATTGGTATAACTTACTAGCGCTTCAAATTTACTAAGAGTGCGTTTTTTTTTATTTATAAATATGATCTTCATGAAATGATTTTTCAAGATTTAATGCTTTTGGTTCACTGAAAGAGGAAATTACCAAAAAAGTCCTAAACCTATTTCAATTATGACAATTCAATCATAAATCTTTTTCTTGTCAATTCAATCTAAACCTTTTACATTTATACCACTTCAATCCATTTGGCTAGTCGGTGCATACGTGGAATTTTTCAAATAATATAAATAATTATATATTTTTATGATTTTTTTTCCTTTCGTTGCTTTATTTTTTTCTCCCCAACCCTTTGGACCATGACGTTCTCGCCGGCATTGGGCAAGGGCGTGTGGCCCCTCATCCAGATCTGGCGAGGATCGCAATGCCCTCGCTAGATCTAGCCAGGCAAGGGTGTCGCGGCCCTCACCCAAACTAGGCAAGGGCCGAAGAGGACTGCGATGCCCTTATCCAGTGTCGATAAGGGCCGGATGCCCTTGCCCATGGCTAGCTACCCTCATCACTCCTAAGTGTTGGGAAAAAAATTAGATAAAAAAAATAAATAATAAATTAAATCATAACAATTTATATAAGTATTATAATATTAATTTGAAAAGTCTATGTCAATATTCGTTGGTCAAATCGACTAAATTGAAATAAGTTTATGATTGAATTAGCACAATTATAATAGGTTTAGGACCTCTTTCATCATTCTTCTAGTGGAAAGTGGATAATCAATGGAAAAAAATTAAGGCCAATGTTGACACCTAAATTTTGATTTCCATTTATATATTGCACAAAAATATTTCTTCATGCATTACATCTTGCATCAACAGCGAGAAGTTGAGCTTAAATTGATGAGCAATGGATCCGAGCAAGCTTGAGAAATTCGGCTAAGGCTAGGAATGGGTGTACCGAAAATTATGAGAGTTTTTGGACTTATTTTTTATATTTATTCTAGTCCATTATGACTTTTGAAAAATCTGAATTTTAAAAGTTTTAAGGAGATGAGACTCTTTAAAAATTAGAATTTTGGATCTTGAGGTTGAAAGCTAATCTTATACTCGGAGTCTAATTCTACGGTCATGAGAATTCACCTTGTGCCTATATAAGCTAACTTAAGCTTAGGGTTGAGGGAGCCACTCACCATTCATAACACACGGCCAGAGGGGAGATACGATGGGAGGTGAGAAAAAGAGAGTTCTGAGAGGCCAATTCATTACTTGAAGACACGGTAGAGTGAGGGTCTTGGTCAAAGAGTCTCTCGTGAGAGACACCATTAGGGAGGAGGCCATTGATTGCATGCATAGCCGAAGCTCTCAAAAAATATAGAGGCATACGGAAAGAGGAAGAGAAGACTTTTCTTGGGGATTGATCCGTGCCTCCACTACAGGAGACAAACAACAAAACAAAAGCTTTTGTTTCCTTTTTGTTTTTTTTTTTCTACAGGTGATGCTCGTATACAAGTGCAAGAAGGGGAGTTCCCAGCCAAAGAGGAGTTAAGGCTTTGCACAATAAAGACACACGTGCAAAAAATTGGAAGAAGAAAAAGGCAAAGAGAAATAGTCAAAAGGGGCTGTTTCACCTCTGTTCCAGCACTGTTTCGCTGTTGGCTGGTGCTATTTTTGCTGTAGTTTTGGCGCTGAATTTTACTGCAGCACAGGTGAATTGGTGCTCAAATTAGTGCTGCAAATTAAGCCTTGTTGAGGCTACGAAATCGTCTCTACCGAGTCTCACGATCCGTGCAAGTCCTGAAGCCGATTGGTCGTAGAGTTCTAGCTTGGATTGCACGTTTCAGCTCAATTTTCAAATTAGGAAAACAATATTTTGAGATAAGGTAAAATTTCGATCTTTGGTTGATTACTTTATATGGTCTCTTAATTTGGATTGTTTGATATTATCTACAATGTTTTTGTTGCCTAAATTTGAGTTATTTCAATTCTGAGTATATCTTGTGAAAACATTATGTTTATCCTCATAATATTTTGCATCATTGGTTGCCTTAATTTGAATCCGGATCATATCCTTTCAATATTCATATCATCTATGGATATAGATTGTTTGCATATCTCTTGTGGATAACGTGCATATCTTAAACATGTCTCATGGATATTATGTTTGTTTTCAGAATATTTGGCATATCCCATGATTTGATTTTTTTTAAGTTAGCTAGTCCCAAGAGCATATTTTTAGATATTGTGGATACTCCTTGCTCTGAATCCTATCTTGTGTTGGTTGAATTATCTCATCCTGTGACTCTCCGATGATCTTCTCTATGTTGTGGACAAGGATTTGTGCTTAATTGGATGATGTTTGACTTGTCGGGAATGGACTTTTGATCTCAATGGTTATCTTTAACACATGAGTTGGTTGGATTGATTATCTAGCGGTTGAATTGCCTCATCTTTTGTGGATTTTCTAAGTGCTTTGGTCATGTTTGTTTGGTTGTTTTTTTTTTTATATAGTTTGCACATTTGTAACCAAATATGCCCATAATATATGCTCCATTGTGCCTTGTCCATTCGGTAAAATAAATTGCATGCCTTAGCCACGATCTTATGGAATGGGACGGCAATTCGTATAGAATTTCGTGTTCCGCCCTTTCATAACAAGGAATGATGTCATTCTATACAATTATCTGCATACTGGCTCGAATCTCCGAGGACGTAGCGGGTAAAATTCTTCTCTAGCCCAGATCTTTGGGAATGAGTGAATTTATCGAAAAAAATCAAAATTAAAAGGTATATTATGGGCATTTTTATTTATTTTTGTTCAATCTATGCCTTTTGATTGTTTGTTTCATTAAATAAAAAACCCCAAAAAATAACTCTCATTTTTTAATAGTTAATCATGCCAAAAGTCTGTTTTTATGTCATAAATATAATCTAATATAAGTTAAGACTTTAAGAAATCATTTCCTTAGATTAAATTGGATAATAACCCATTTTAAGGCATGCTTTCATAATAGTCGTCATTTAATCCGAAAATACAAAAATAATCATTTTTGCATATACATGGTCATTCATATCATTTTCAAAGGAAAAGACATTCAATTCACAATCATTAATGGAAGAGGATTTTTCATGAAACTTGATACCGAAAGGGCATTAATTTTTCCAAATTAATTTAATCAAGTCTCCGGACTTATTTTCTCTAGTTCGCAGAAAATAAATTAATTCTCCCGTTAATTTATTTAGGTTTCTAATTAACCTACCAAGAATAATTAATAGCGTCTCCAAATTGAATAAACTTTGCATGGAAAGAACTTAAGTTGCAATTCGATAGGACTTGAGAGAGTCTGAATTAGGTTTGTCAATTTAACCTGATAATCCGTTAGCCCATGAAATTTTTTTTGGGTCGCGACAGCCAAGGAAAACAACCGTAGTTCCTTTTTTTTTTTTTGGGTCAAAAAACAACCTTAGTTGAAATTAAAAAACCCATTTCCGTATTCTTTGGCTCTTTTAACACATGCACGCTAACACAGAATGGAGAACCATTTTTACATGAAATTTTATGAGCTCTGATAAATTAAATTTGTTTATTATTTGAATTTTCTATTCTTTCGGGATTTTTTTAGTTTGCTTTATTTTGATAATGAAACAGTTCAAAATTTATACTTCATGCAATGGTAATGTCTAAGACAACAATTTTGATATCGCAACAATATCTTACATTAGAAGGAAAAAAAAAAATATTCATCTCTGTTTCGTGAAAAATATGATATTTTTATAAAATATTTTTTGAAAAGTCACTTTTTCGGAATATGACAATATTTTCCAATGTCGTGCTTTTTTCACTCCTCGTTTGGCTTAAACACTCCCTATTTTGTGTTATGACAATACTAACCCTTGTGTGGCCACCATTTCTATCACTTCCTTCGCCTTCTTCGTTCGTTTTCTTTATCTGGGGGTCCCAGCTTCGGTTTTCTTCTTACTTCTTCTTTCCATGTTGTTGGTGTCCCTGTCCCCGTCTCGTTGTTCATGAATTTGAGTTCATGTCAAAGAGTTTCAATTAAGCATATGAATCTAATGGAACCTTGATCTTCCTAGTGAGAGGCTTCCAAGATTTGTCCATGAAATCTTCCTTGCTCATTCCAACATCATAAGCATCCTCCCGGTCTTCTTTCCAGGGCCATCACCTGTGGTCGAAGTCCCCAGCTTGGCTCCTTAAGAGCATCAACTTGTTTGCCTTCATCAAGGACAAGTCACGGTCCATCTTCGCCCACTACTCCCACTGCCACCCCTGTCACCTGATCTCCGCATTTCGAAGCACAACCAGGTCGATTTGTAACCCCCTCGAAGTGTCTCTTTGGAGTCTGGGGATGTGCTCGGCCCGTTGACTCCGCCATCGGCTAGTTCTCCAGTGTGAGTGGCATGAGGATTGTTTTGGCCCAAGAACTTGCCAGACTTGTCCAACTCGTTGTCTCAAGACATGCTTATGATGCGGCAACTGGATGTTCGTCTCGAGAGCTTGACAACTTGAGGCGGGAGCCAGTGACGCCATAGAGGATATCTTTTTATGGGACCATGTCTACCTCGTCTTTGTGCATTCAGTTTTTACCCGTGTGTAGCATGCCTGTGGGAGTTCATGAGACTGTAAAATTGAAATTCACAAAAGCAATACAACATTCTAAATTACAAAAGAATTTGTGTTGAATGTGGGACCTGTAAGAGAATTGCTTGCTAAAGAGAACAGAGAAGTTAGAAGGAGGAGGAAAGTGGGAACCACAAGAAAAGAAAAAGAAAAAATTGAAGTGGAGGACCAAGCGAGGTTAGTATCGTCAAAACACAAATATGATGAGTGTCTAAGCCAAATGATGAGTGAAAAAGGCATGGCCTTTTTTTTCTGTTGTTTGGCTGAACCTAAATGAATTGAAAAATATTTTTTGTTATTTGGTAAGGAAAATCTAATATGATTTTCCGCGTTGTTGGGTAGCTGAAAAATGAAGACGTGAACATTGGCTGTCCTACATGGTACGACCAGCACAAACGTTGATAATTTCATAAAACTTTTAAAAAATTAAATTAAATTATTTTTTAAATTTATCTATTTATTATATTTTTTTCTTGTTCCTTCTTCTTCTATCGTGACGGTGGGTGATGGCCATAGTTGACCTCTAGACTTGCCGAGATCAAGCAAGCTCAAGCTCGTCAAGATCTAGTAAGCCTCAAGCACCCCACCCCGCATTTCTGGTCTATTGCTATTCATCGCCGAGGCGAAGTGATTGACGGAGGAAGAAGGAAAAGGAAAAGAAATAAAATAGAAAATAAAAAAAATTAAAGAAAGAAAAATTTTAAAAATAGAAAATTTTTCTTAAAAATTTTGGTCTCGATGGATCCAGGCACAGCGCTAAGGTCTCATGGCTCAACCTCAATATTATTGGGTTTGGCATCCCGAGCACGAGCATCGATGTCCCCATACCAGCACTGATGGACCCTAACGCGGTAGCCAGGGTATCGAGCATGGCGGCCTAGATGGACCAGGGCTTGACCGCTAGGGACCTAGCCCCATTGCAAGGTTCGAGAACGGACCGTTGGAGTTGGGGTTCTCGTTCCCAAGCATAGAGTTTCTAGTTTAAACTTGGAAAATGATTTTAGAGTTTTTTAAAGAGGAATTTATTTTCTTGAATTTAACTTTGGTAGGAAAACATTTCTATTAATCCATTTTCCTAAGCGATCCAAATGCTAGATGATGAGGAAAATATTTTTTATGAAAACAAACGAAACCCTCATCATTTTCAAATACACCACCAAACATATGAATACTAGTCATTCTTATTAAATTGATTTCTCGGAAAACATTTTTCTTCACTTAAAAAGCTTTATGTGAAACAAACATACCTCACTCTTAAAAGTAATTTCCAACCTAAATTTGAATGATGGTAACAACTTTTACCAACGTAACTTACCAAGTTATCCATTTTCATTTGAGTTACTTATCATAGTTTAATTTTTCAGTTCTCAATTATTTTGTTGAGTTTACTAACTTGAATATACATTGGTTAGCAATCCCTTTCATCTACTCTCTCTTTCTAAAAGATATCAACCTGATTCGCGTGACTCATTGACTTTCCTTATTAAATAACCGCGTTAGTATTGGATTACATGGATATTAATTGGTTCCATAATCTACCATCTAGTTATTGACAATCTGGTGATTGGAAACTTTTTTTATCAACAGTTTTTAACAGGTCCGGACTCTTTCAGAAATCTACCAACACGAAAATAAAATCGAAGTAAAGAAAATGATGGAAATAGCAGAATTGGCCC
>JAGVVM010003355.1:0-19769 GCA_019149425.1 Psidium friedrichsthalianum
TATTGGACTACTAGGCCAGTAATATTTGACCAAAATTAGTTGAAAGGACTGCATTACTAAATTGTAAAAAGGTTTAAGATTAAATCTATCAAATTAAAAAGTTTTCGACTGAATTGAAGGGGTAAAATATGTTTAGGTTTTTTGGACAAATTTCCCAAATCAGGAGAGAGTATCAAGGTTTGAACCTTCCACATGTACTCTTGGCTTAATAGTAAACATATTACTTAAGAAAACGAAACATGTGTTTCGTTATAAAAAATGACCAAATTGTCTCCAAAATTAACATCTAAACTTTCAAGAATATTAATTTGAAATCTTATACTACATTCAAGTTTTTCCCTTTTTTGTGTAGATAATATAAGTTACGGATTAGTCATTTAAATTGTTGCATGTATATGTTTGTTTTGCGAAAAATTTCATGAAGTATAAAATGCTTTTCTTGAAACCATTTAAAAAATGGTTAATTTTTATTTATTTGATGGTATAGTGGAAAGTGTGACTAAAAAAAACATCTATGGACTTTTTAATCTCAATGATGAAAGTAAATCTCCTCAATGCAATGAATATAAATTCCTCATAATGATATTGTAAGGCATAAAGTGTAAGTTATTTTTATTCCTTTGATAAAATGTAAGGTCAATTACATCAAAAGACATCACAAAAGAGAAATACAATTTAAAAAAAGAAAATTTTCAAATAAGAGCTTGAAGTGCCCTCATTTTTTCAAAAAAGAGCATGAAGTGGACCTTGTTTCAAACAAGGACCTGAAGTGCTTAAATCGTTTAAAAGAAGGGCCTGATCGAAGGATATTTTCGTCCTTTGCTTTAAGTAAATGTCAATTTTACTTTACTATTTAGTTTGTTTTGACCCACTATTTGTAAAACAAGAATTTACCCCAGTACAGTATAACAAGTTCTAGCTACAATCGAGAAAAGACAAATCATAAACATTTGTGCAAACACGAATTTGTTTAAATAGTGCATGGGGAAATTTAAATTTGAGATTTCGATAACTCAATTAATTATGGTATCTAATGTGGGTTCTTGCACAGTGCTTAGATTGCGAGGGTATTTTTGGTTTACCATCGCACATTTTGTAGGACAGTTGTGTAATTCAACCTAATCATTTGTATTGAAAATGGATCGCTTTTGTTTAATTTGTAGGATATTCTTAGGTTAATATCGATATGTGCAAGAACCCACGTTAGATACCATAATTAATTGAGTTATCGAAATCTCAAATTTAAATTTCCCCATGCACTATTTAAACAAATTCGTGTTTACGCAAATGTTTATGATTTGTCTTTTCTCAATTGTAGCTAGAACTTGTTATACTATATTGGGGTAAATTCTTGTTTTACAAATAGTGGAGAAATTATTCAGTGGTTAGTGATGACTAGAGGTGTCAAACGGGTGAGTTGGGTAGGGTTTGAATCGGGTCGAATATGGTCTGGCCCATATTGACTCGTCTAACCCGTCTTGACCCATATTTAATGACCCATACCCGATCCGACCTCAATTGAACTATATCCGACCCGACCCATTTTAATCCATATTAACTCATTTAACCTATTTTAGGCTCTTCACATGTGTATATTACCTCATTTTGACCCATGTGTATATTACCTGGCTAAAAACTTCACACCAAATAAAAAAAGCAAATTAAACAATAAAAAATTATAAAATAAAAAATGTAAAAAAAATATGTAAATTGAAATACTTATAAATAAATAAAAAGAGGCTGACTAAATACTTATAAATCGATCCAATCTATGTAAGGAAAATGCTAAAATAAGACGGTAGCGATAAAATGAAACAAAACAATTGCAACCTAATTTGTAATTGATCCATATGGAATAAACGAATGAGTAGTTTCCCACATATATAATCTCTAGTTACAAGAGCAAGTTTCAGCTAAATACAAATTGAGAAGGGCTCCACGTCTCTCAAGTCTCTTGGACCTTATAATAAGACATCTAGTGCTGTGAATCCCTTTGCATTTTGAGTGTTTACTTCAATGTCGGTGCTGTAAAGCAAATACTTCATGATTTGCAAAATTTCTAGCCATTCTTATATTAATGCTCCTCCCCTTTTCTTTGTCAATTCTTGCTCAACATACTGCACCCTGTTGCAGTAGATATAACAATAGCAATTATAACAAGTGATTGTTCTTGTAACGCTTAGGCATGTAGGAAGTACCGGAATTCTCCCGTAACCCAAATCACAGATAACACATAAGGGATGGGATGAAGATTCAAGTCACTCAATTAATTCACTGCTCAACTGGTAAAATCTGATTGTGTAAAATTTTTTATCCATATCCAACCCCATTCCATACTTAGTTGGATCATTAATTAAGCTGCTATGTGTCCAACCATAGCTATGTTACTTCACACTAAGTTCACAGCCACGACATTCAACTTGCCCACCATTACTAACATATACACATACCATAAATAAGGTGAATGTGACCACAACTACTTCTCGTTTCTTTCTTTTAACAATTGAAGATGCATAGTAATTATGATATTAACTAATTATTTACTTTCCCTTCATTATTTCCACCTATCAAATCCAACTCAACCAAGAGAATGAACTACTTTTACAGTTTTACTACACTGGCCCATGTATTCCAACCACGAAAAGAGTCACATGGGAAGAATTTATGATTCTTAACCACATCACTATATCAGGGATTCCCCCATCTTTGCCACATCTCTGAATACTTCTCTATATGCACCCACGAAGAGCCTATTCAAAATGAACCACTATTTATCTAATACTCTCACCTTAAAATAATAAGAGATTTTACAACTTGAAGGTGCACATGATCCACTGTTCACTTTAAAAGCCAGTCCACTAATTTATTTTCGTTGCAGAAACTGAATAATTGAGAAACTAGTTTAACAACAAGAAAAACGTACTTTTCCAGCACATTCACTTAAATACTGTTACACTTCACAAGATTAAATCTAGTAAGGTTGACCAGAGGGATGGATCACGGTGGGCAGACATATAATGGCCATAAAAAAAAGAGATGGATGGATGAAAGCCATCACATAGGTTAGATGAAAATGGAGTGACCAGGCCAATTGAGCCAATGATAAGCAACAACCATTCCAAGTATTCCTAATTCAATACGCTATTGTTGTCCCCTCACAGCTTGATCTTTTCCATACGTCTTCTTGATGGTAGAAGCATATAGTTTGGAACCTTTAAAGCCTAACAACACGAGGTTATTCTAACTGCAATTTGTCAAATCAGTAATGGTGATGACTATGACCATTGAAAATTCTTCTTCTTCTAAAAAAGCTTTTGAGAGGTTTCTACGTCTTGTTGATGGTAGAAGCATATATTGCAACAAATGAGATATTATAGTTTTTTTCTCTATCTCACTTAAAATTTCATCAACGAACTAAGTTTGGACCAAGTTTAGGAAAAGTGATTCCATAATGTTAGTGGAATCACATTACCTCTAGTTGAATGACCTGCACCAACACTCGATCCATGTAGTGTAGATTCCCTAATCTTTCACTCTGTGAAGGAAAACCATACGCAACAACCATAGCATCTAACCAACATCTGCATTAAATCATGTGAGCAAACCAAGAGGAGAATGAGATATAAAAAAAAAAAGTACCTATGCAAATAGTCTCCAAAGTTGACAATGAGAGACTCATCATCGAAATCTTCCTCAAGTGGAACTCCAAATAACCAATTTCTAGTGCACAACTTGGCCTCTACATTTTCAGGTGAGAGAACTACGATATTTATTTAGAATGCATCCTCCAATGCTAAAGGCTGACTCTGAGGCAACAGAAGTGATAGGAATGCTCAATATATCACATGCCATGAGAGACAACTCGGGATACCGCTGTGAATGAGCTTTCCAATAATTAAGGACATTGAGATTCGGATATTGTTTTCTATCAAGCCTGTTCTCCTCCGAATACAAATCCAATTGTGACTTACTAGATTGTGATCCAAAGTGTTCATTCTCGAATGCATCGTACTCATCAAGATGGTCCCCTATGTTCTCAAGATTGTCCTCAACTGAAATGTTACCTCGACTACTTGAAGATGTAAAGCGATCAACTCTTGACGCAGAGGCTACATATTCATCAAAAAGCATATAGAATTTTTCTCGAATGCTATGTACAAATTCTACATGATCATCCATGCCCAACTTCGAATAGCAAAACTCTAACAAGTGTAGCTTATAGCGTGGATCCAATATAGCTGCAAAGATAAGACAACACTATAACACTTTCAATATTTTTCAAACTTCTTTAGCATTGCCTTGGTCATAGTTTTTATAGCTACATCCTCACTACTACTTGCCTTTAACAAACGAAAATGGATCTGCCATACTCCATAGAAATATAAATTCGCCATGGGATATCTAACTCTAGAGAAAAGAGTAGAAATATCATAAAAGGGTTGTAAGAAGAATGCAATTTTCCGCGCTTTGACTCAATCCTCAGATGATGGGCATGTGTGAAAGTTACTATCAATTAACTTCAAATGGGAAAATGCTTATTTAAAGACCAAAGCACCTTCAAGCATTAGGTACGTAGAGTTCCATCTAGTAGCCATATCTTAATGTACCTTTTTAGCCGTCTTCAAGCATGATTGTGATATACATTTAGCAAATTTTACTCTCCTCCCTTGTGTAGCTCTCACATATTTCACAGATTCTTTGATATTTTGCAATGATCCATCAATCACCTTTAGACCTTCTTGAACGATGAGATTCAAAATATGTGCACCACAACGCACATGAAAAAACTAACCATCACATAACAAAGATGATCCCATAGGCGCATTTTTCCAAATATCAATCATACTATTGTTGTATGACGCATTGTCCAATGTAATACTGAAAATCCTACTCTCAATGTCCCACTCTCTCAACAAAGTCTGCAATTTTTGTAGTAGAATGGTGCCACTATATGGAGGTGGCACATAGGAGAAGCACAAAAGTTTTGCATGTAATTCCCAATTCTCATCAATGTAATGGGCAGTGATAGTCATATAATGATAAGTTGTAATAGAAGTCCACAGATCAGAAGTCAAACATATTCTACTCGAAAGTGACACTAAATTTGACTTCAAGTTTCTCTTCTCTTTCTCATAAACTTTCATGACATCACTTCTTGCTGTATTTCTTGATATGTGCTTCATATGAGGGTTGAGGTAACTAAACAACTCTCTAGTAGCCTCATGCTCTACAAAAGAATAGGTGTAATTGTGCTTGATTATTGCTTTTGCTAACTTCCCTCTGAACACGGCTTGATCAAATCATTCTGTGGAACCACCAACATCGGCCTCTCGATTGCGACAATTATTTAAATGACGCAACATATTTTTTGTCCCATGGCTAGCCATGTAAGTTTGTTCGCACCACTTACATTTGGCCTTTTCCTTGCCATCCTCATTTGTGAATCTTTCGAATTCCGACCATACAGTAGAAGTGAATCTTTTCGATTGTTCAGAGCAAATAGAATTATTTTCCTCATCCTCATGAACTAAAGATGCAACTCTATGTCTCTTAGATTGTTCTGTAGTTGAACACTCTTTTGGATTCTCGTTAGATCTTGATATGTCAACTAATTAGTTAGAGAAAACGTGAATCGGAGTAGGTTATAAAAACTGAAAGTAAAGTTAACATCCAAAATTTCCATTCCCCTTTAATTTCTAGAAAAAGGAAAAGTTACTTGGTTCAATCAATATAAAGCATTTTACAAGCATATGCTCTTCATTGATGCTAAGAATCTTATGCTAATGCTAGTGACTAGGTAATTTATTGATAATCAAGTATCTTAAGAAAAATTTACAAAGAGTATTACAAATTTTGCAAAGCTGAAAATTAAATAGGTACAGAATTGTACTACTCATAAGGCCTCGCGAATAGATCCGATGGGTTCGACATCTCCAAAGTAAACCCCTGTGACCAAGAAATGCCCAAAATCAGAGATGACTATTTCGAAACAATCAAACAATTTGCTCGAGGAAGAAGTATAGAACAAATAGAAGAATCTTACGTGAGCTTCGAACGAAACAATCAATTGCCATTGCTAGAAACAATCAATTCACACCTACCAAAAAAAAAAAAGGAAATACTCATATAACAAGAGTATGAAAACACCAACTACTGAAAAATAGATTGAGTAAAACCATCTCACCGTGAACGCTTTGGTGATAGCTGGAAGATGGTATGATCAAGAGGCATTTCCGATTTCATTGTCCCGGGCTTTATCTGCTCAAAATTTATCCTCCACCTTTTCATTTAGCAAAACATGCATCCCCACCCATAGGTCCCTGCAGCATTGAGCATAATCAGAAAAACAGAAAAGCACCTCAAAGGCACAATGTAGCACAGTCGATGATGATACAAAACACAAAAAAGATTAATCAAATCAGGCAACTGTAATTGGATACAAAATATACGATGCGAGAAGGCAAACAAATGCTTCATTAAGTCCACTATCCACCAATACGAATAGAACGCAATTGCTAAAGTTGGCCTACAAAAAACAGTTCTTGACGCAACAGATCTCCATCAAAATCTATCGACAAGCAAAATGTAAGAAAATTTCAGCTCGTAGACCTAAATAGACACCCACGGCATACCACCTGACATCGCAAAATATCAAGATCTGATTCCACAAAAACGAAAACAAATGCAACTAAAATTCATCAACAAGACGTAGACAGCAACCAGTGGCACGTGCGAATAAGCAGAGCCAGAAAGTAGGACTCGAAATGCAAGCTCCAAAACCCCCTCCGCGAACTAGGAAAACGAATCAAAGCCAAAACTTGCCTGAGCTGATAATTGAGTGAGATCTTCCGACTGCTCAATCACTAAATTTTGAGCATCAGACTCACCTGTTCGGGCACCGCTCTACGTATCTAATCTCTTCGGCAAATCGCCTTTCGTCGGGGTGATTTTTGAAGTTGGCTTAGTGGGATTGGATTGCAAACGAAACCCTCCTCTTCTATGGGATAGAGAGAGAGAGCAAGCGTTGGGTGGATCATGAGTCTTACGACTGCAAACTGCAAAGCTTGTTGCCCGTTGGGTCCAAAATGGGTTTCATGTGTGGTCCATTTTTTATCCAATTAATTTTACTTCAATATTTTGAACCCATTTTTGGAAGCCCCCTAAAAATTAATGATCCATATAAGACCCATTTTATACAAAAAAAATGGGTCAAATATGGGTCTATGACCCATATTGACAACTCTAGTGATGATCACGTCATCAGTTTACGTGACGTGCGTGGCTCCATTAAAATATTGATACTTGCCTAGAGAGTGACATGTAAGCTTTTTTTTTTCTTGGAGGCTAGGACATTAATGAATGGATACTAACACAAGCAACATTAAATGCCCTCTTCTCTCTCTCCACCCCCTCTTTTACGTTTGAAAGATGGATTTTCTGGTTCAAGCCTCTCTTTACTTCCATCCTCTCTTTCATTTCTCCATCCTTGCTTACCTCAAACCCTCTTCTCCTCCTTCATCTTCGTCCTCATCACCTTCATTCCAATCGCCTATTGGCATTTCGATTTCTAGCTCTCGATTTTTGTTCCTCGTGAATAGCTCTGTTTTGGAACTGAAGCTCTGGGTTCGACCAAGTCTTCGTCGTCTCCCTAGATTACAGAGGTTGCTTCCCTGCTATGTAAATGATCGCCTCCCCCCCCCCCCCCCAAAAAAAAACCCAACATATACTGAGCTATTAACCAAGATGGATTAAGGTTGGTTATCACTAAAGTTTCGATTTTTTTTTTCCTTTCCCCTGTTTCTGCGTCAGGAGTCGTTAATGTTGAAATAGCCTCTATTTTTTGTTTCTTGCTCAATTGAGGGGCTTGAAGATGGAGAAGATAGCAATGGAGGAGCACGTCGATGGAGCAATTTTAGAAGGTAAACTCGAGCACTCTCATTCTTCAGTGAAAACGGGTTATCTCTTATGTTGATGATGCATACTTTCTAGGAAAATTTTGTAATTGGTGATTGTCGCGACCTAAAAATTTCGATGGTGGAAAATTCTCAGGTTAATGGATTATTAGGTTTAATTAGATGACTAACCTAATACGGACTCTCCCAAGCCCTACCGAATTGCAATTTTGATTTTTGTTCAAATGATTTTAGAATTTGGAGTAGCTACTAATCATTTTTTGGTAGGTTGATTAGAAATTTAAGTAAATTAGCGAAAAATTAAATTACTTCTACGAATCAGAGATTATGAGTTCGGGGATTTGGTTACACTAGTTAATTAAAATTAATGTCCTTTTGGTACCTTAATTCCATGAATATCCTAATTTGGCAACTTAGGCTTGGTTTACTCCCAAGGCTCTAGTGAGGTGTTCTCTTCTCTTTTTTTTTTTTTTTTTTTTATGTATTTTCACTTTTTAGATGGAATGTATAGATGGTAAGGGGTGCATGGATAAGCAAAACGTGAATATGTAAATATAAACACATGAACGTATACATGTGGATACGACATACGAACGCGGATATGCAGACGCAACATACGTACTTGGACATGCGTATGTAGGTATATGAATATAGACAAGTAGATACAAAGACATACAAATAAGACATACGGATACGAAGACACGAATATGATATGCGAACATGATATACGTATGTAGACGTGCGAACGCGACATGCATACATGGACATTCATATATAACAAGTGTACGCGAATCATGCATACGTGGACATGCGTACGCGACATATAAACGCGGACATGCGGACGCGACACGCGAATAAATTATCAAAAATAGGATTGGCCAGTCGAAATGGTCTGTTTCCTAACTTTTGGATTTTTCTGAATTTTTTGAAATTTTTCAAAACAATTTGCTTATAAGGGGCAAAATCATCATTTTTGAAAAGATCAGGAAGGAAAATCATCAAAACAGGATTGGCCAATCGAATGGCCCGTTTCTTAATTTTTGAAACTTTTCTGAGTTCTTTGGAATTTTTCAAGACAATTTATCTATGAGGGGGGTAAAATCATCATTTTGAAAAGATTAGGAGAGAAGATCCTCAAAAATAGGATTGGCCAGTCGAAATGGCCCGTTTCGTAATTTTGGGTTTTTTTTATTTTTTTTGAATGAATATGCATGAATTAATGACAATATGAATACGACGTATGTTCGTGATATGTGAATTCGATATGCATACGTGTATATGCGAATACGACGTACGTATCACCAAACCAGTCAACAAAATACATGAGACTTTACACCACTAAGTAGGAGACAGAGCCTATCGCGATTTGGGGTTCGAATCAAAAATACAGAAAATTACAATACAAATACGTATGCGACATGGCAAAGTATGCATGAGCTATACTATATGAAGTGCACATGAATGACATTTTTTGAATTTTCGGATTAAATAAGATTGACGATGCAAAATATTCTGAATATAAATGCAATATTAAAAGATGCGATATAGAAAGCAGTATATAAAGGTATGCATTAAAAATTCCTGAAGTTGAAGAGGGAGTGAGCTAATGACTTTTGTGCAGTATTACGATCTCCAGCAAATAGCTCAGCCTACCAATTCTACGGTTTGATAATGTAGAAATCAAAACGCATAAAATAGAGTACAGAAAGTAGTAAATAAAGAACCTCAAGCAGGTGGCTCGGCCTATCAATTCTGGGATTCGATGGTGTAGAAACCAAAATGCATAAAATAGAGTACATAAAGCAATAAATAAAGAACCTCCAGCAGATGGCTCGACCCACCGATTCTAGGGTTTGATAATATGAAAATTAAACTGCAAAAAATAGAATATATAAAACAGTAAATAAGAACCTTCAGCAGGTGGCTTGGGCCTATCATTCTGGAGTTTGATAATATGGAAATTAAACTGCAGAAAATAGAAAACAGAAAGCAATAAAAAACGAACCTCCAGTAGGTGGCTCGGCCTACCGATTCTGGGGTTTGATAATATGGAAATTAAAATATAAAAGATGGAATATAGGAAATCTTTACACCACCAAGTAAGGGTAGAGCCTACCGCAGTTTGGGATTCGATCTTTTAAGCGATAAATGTAGAAATTTGTAATAAATAAAGATAAACATTAAAATTCCCTGAAGCCGGAAAGATGGAGTGAGTTAATGATTTCTGTGCAGTGTTGTAACCTTCAACAGGTGGCTCGACCTACCAATTCTGGGTTTTGATAATGGAAAAATCAAAATACAAGAGATGGAATATAGGAGATCTTTACACTACCAAGTAGGGGCAAAGCCTACCGCAATTTAGGGTTCGAATCTTTTAAGCGAAAAATGCAAAAAATCGTAATATGAATACGACATGTGGATACAAAGATATATGAATACGACATGTGAATTTGAAGATATACGAATATGATATGGCATAATTTCAATTATGCCATATCATATTCGTATATCTTCAAATTCACATGTCGTATTCATATATCTTTGTATCCACATGTCGTATTCATATTACGATTTTTTGCATTTTTCGCTTAAAAGATTCGAACCCTAAATTGCGGTAGGCTTTGCCCCTACTTGGTAGTGTAAAGATCTCCTATATTCCATCTCTTGTATTTTGATTTTTCCATTATCAAACCCAGAATTGGTAGGTCGAGCCACCTGTTGAAGGTTACAACACTGCACAGAAATCATTAACTCACTCCATCTTTCCGGCTTCAGGGAATTTTAATGTTTATCTTTATTTATTACAAATTTCTACATTTATCGCTTAAAAGATCCGAATCCCAAACTGCGGTGGCTCTACCCTCTACTTGGTGGTGTAAAGATTTCCTATATTCCATCTTTATATTTTAATTTCCATATTATCAAACCCCAGAATCGGTAGGCCGAGCCACCTACTGGAGGTTCGTTTTTATTGCTTTCTGTTTTCTATTTTCTGCAGTTTAATTTCCATATTATCAAACTCCAGAATGATAGGCCAAGCCACCTGCTGAAGGTTCTTTATTTACTGTTTTATATATTCTATTTTTTGCAGTTTAATTTTCATATTATCAAACCCTAGAATCGGTGGGTCGAGCCATCTGCTGGAGGTTCTTTATTTATTGCTTTATGTACTCTATTTTATGCATTTTGGTTTCTACACCATCGAATCCCAGAATTGATAGGCCGAGCCACCTGCTTGAGGTTCTTTATTTACTACTTTCTGTACTCTATTTTATGCGTTTTGATTTCTACATTATCAAACCGTAGAATTGGTAGGCTGAGCTATTTGCTGGAGATCGTAATACTGCACAAAAGTCATTAGCTCACTCCCTCTTCCAACTTCAGGGAATTTTTAATGCATACCTTTATATACTGCTTTCTATATCGCATCTTTTAATATTGCATTTATATTCAGAATATTTTGCATCGTCAATCTTATTTAATCCGAAAATTCCAAAAAATGTCATTCATGTGCACTTCATATAGTATAGCTCATGCATACTTTGCCATGTCGCATACGTATTTGTATTGTAATTTTCTGTATTTTTTGATTCGAACCCCAAATCGCGATAGGCTCTGTCTCCTACTTAGTGGTGTAAAGTCTCATGTATTTTGTTGACTGGTTTGGTGATACGTACGTCGTATTCGCATATACACGTATGCATATCGAATTCACATATCACGAACATACGTCGTATTCATATTGTCATTAATTCATGCATATTCATTCAAAAAAATAAAAAAAACCCAAAAATTACGAAACGGGCCATTTCGACTGGCCAATCCTATTTTGAGGATCTTCTCTCCTAATCTTTTCAAAATGATGATTTTACCCCCCTCATAGATAAATTGTCTTGAAAATTCCAAAGAACTCAGAAAAGTTTCAAAAATTAAGAAACGGGCCATTTCGATTGGCCAATCCTGTTTTGATGATTTTCCTTCCTGATCTTTTCAAAATGATGATTTTGCCCCTTATAAGCAAATTGTTTTGAAAAATTTCAAAAAATTCAGAAAAATCCCAAAGTTAGGAAACAGACCATTTCGACTGGCCAATCCTATTTTTGATAATTTATTCGCGTGTCGCGTCCGCATGTCCGCGTTTATATGTCGCGTACGCATGTCCACGTATGCATGATTCGCGTACACTTGTTATATATGAATGTCCATGTATGCATGTCGCGTTCGCACGTCTACATACGTATATCATGTTCGCATATCATATTCGTGTCTTCGTATCCGTATGTCTTATTTGTATGTCTTTGTATCTACTTGTCTATATTCATATACCTACATACGCATGTCCAAGTACGTATGTTGCGTCTGCATATCCGCGTTCGTATGTCGTATCCACATGTATACGTTCATGTGTTTATATTTCATATTCACGTTTTGCTTATCCATGCACCCCTTACCATCTATACATTCCATCTAAAAAGTGAAAATACATAAAAAAAAAAAAAAAAAAAAGAGAAGAGACACCTCACTAGAGCCTTGGGAGTAAACCAAGCCTAAGTTGCCAAATTAGGATATTCATGGAATTAAGGTACCAAAAGGACATTAATTTTAATTAACTAGTGTAACCAAATCCCCGAACTCATAATCTCTGATTCGTAGAAGTAATTTTAATTTTTCGCTAATTTACTTAAATTTCTAATCAACCTACCAAAAAATGATTAGTAGCTACTCCAAATTCTAAAATCATTTGAACAAAAATCAAAATTGCAATTCGGTAGGGCTTGGGAGAGTCCGTATTAGGTTAGTCAATCTAATTAACCTAATAATCCATTAACCTGAGAATTTTCCACCATCGAAATTTTTAGGTCGCGACAATCACCAATTACAAGAAATTTTCCTAGAAAGTATGCATCATCAACATAAGAGATAACCCGTTTTCACTGAAGAATGAGAGTGCTCGAGTTTACCTTCTAAAATTGCTCCATCGACGTGCTCCTCCATTGCTATCTTCTCCATCTTCAAGCCCTCAATGAGCAAGAAACAAAAATAGAGGCTATTTCAACATTAACGACTCCTGACGCAGAACAGGGGAAAGGAAAAAAAAAATCGAAACTTTAGTGATAACCAACCTTAATCCATCTTGGTTAATAGCTCAGTATATGTTGGGTTTTTTTTGGGGGGGGGGGTGGAGGCGATCATTTACATAGCAGGGAAGCAACCTCTGTAATCTAGGGAGACGACGAAGACTTGGTCGAACCCAGAGCTTCAGTTCCAAAACAGAGCTATTCACGAGGAACAAAAATCGAGAGCTAGAAATCGAAATGCCAATAGGCGATTGGAATGAAGGTGATGAGGACGAAGATGAAGGAGGAGAAGAGGGTTTGAGGTAAGCAAGGATGGAGAAATGAAAGAGAGGATGGAAGTAAAGAGAGGCTTGAACCAGAAAATCCATCTTTCAACGTAAAAGAGGGGTGGAGAGAGAGAAGAGGGCATTTAATGTTGCTTGTGTTAGTATCCATTCATTAATGTCCTAGCCTCCAAGAAAAAAAAAAGCTTACATGTCACTCTCTAGGCAAGTATCAATATTTTAATGGAGCCACGCACGTCACGTAAACTGATGACGTGATCATCACTAGAGTTGTCAATATGGGTCATAGACCCATATTTGACCCATTTTTTTTTGTATAAAATGGGTCTTATATGGATCATTAATTTTTAGGGGGCTTCCAAAAATGGGTTCAAAATATTGAAGTAAAATTAATTGGATAAAAAATGGACCACACATGAAACCCATTTTGGACCCAACGGGCAACAAGCTTTGCAGTTTGCAGTCGTAAGACTCATGATCCACCCAACGCTTGCTCTCTCTCTCTATCCCATAGAAGAGGAGGGTTTCGTTTGCAATCCAATCCCACTAAGCCAACTTCAAAAATCACCCCGACGAAAGGCGATTTGCCGAAGAGATTAGATACGTAGAGCGGTGCCCGAACAGGTGAGTCTGATGCTCAAAATTTAGTGATTGAGCAGTCGGAAGATCTCACTCAATTATCAGCTCAGGCAAGTTTTGGCTTTGATTCGTTTTCCTAGTTCGCGGAGGGGGTTTTGGAGCTTGCATTTCGAGTCCTACTTTCTGGCTCTGCTTATTCGCACGTGCCACTGGTTGCTGTCTACGTCTTGTTGATGAATTTTAGTTGCATTTGTTTTCGTTTTTGTGGAATCAGATCTTGATATTTTGCGATGTCAGGTGGTATGCCGTGGGTGTCTATTTAGGTCTACGAGCTGAAATTTTCTTACATTTTGCTTGTCGATAGATTTTGATGGAGATCTGTTGCGTCAAGAACTGTTTTTTGTAGGCCAACTTTAGCAATTGCGTTCTATTCGTATTGGTGGATAGTGGACTTAATGAAGCATTTGTTTGCCTTCTCGCATCGTATATTTTGTATCCAATTACAGTTGCCTGATTTGATTAATCTTTTTTGTGTTTTGTATCATCATCGACTGTGCTACATTGTGCCTTTGAGGTGCTTTTCTGTTTTTCTGATTATGCTCAATGCTGCAGGGACCTATGGGTGGGGATGCATGTTTTGCTAAATGAAAAGGTGGAGGATAAATTTTGAGCAGATAAAGCCCGGGACAATGAAATCGGAAATGCCTCTTGATCATACCATCTTCCAGCTATCACCAAAGCGTTCACGGTGAGATGGTTTTACTCAATCTATTTTTCAGTAGTTGGTGTTTTCATACTCTTGTTATATGAGTATTTCCTTTTTTTTTTTTGGTAGGTGTGAATTGATTGTTTCTAGCAATGGCAATTGATTGTTTCGTTCGAAGCTCACGTAAGATTCTTCTATTTGTTCTATACTTCTTCCTCGAGCAAATTGTTTGATTGTTTCGAAATAGTCATCTCTGATTTTGGGCATTTCTTGGTCACAGGGGTTTACTTTGGAGATGTCGAACCCATCGGATCTATTCGCGAGGCCTTATGAGTAGTACAATTCTGTACCTATTTAATTTTCAGCTTTGCAAAATTTGTAATACTCTTTGTAAATTTTTTCTTAAGATACTTGATTATCAATAAATTACCTAGTCACTAGCATTAGCATAAGATTCTTAGCATCAATGAAGAGCATATGCTTGTAAAATGCTTTATATTGATTGAACCAAGTAACTTTTCCTTTTTCTAGAAATTAAAGGGGAATGGAAATTTTGGATGTTAACTTTACTTTCAGTTTTTATAACCTACTCCGATTCACGTTTTCTCTAACTAATTAGTTGACATATCAAGATCTAACGAGAATCCAAAAGAGTGTTCAACTACAGAACAATCTAAGAGACATAGAGTTGCATCTTTAGTTCATGAGGATGAGGAAAATAATTCTATTTGCTCTGAACAATCGAAAAGATTCACTTCTACTGTATGGTCGGAATTCGAAAGATTCACAAATGAGGATGGCAAGGAAAAGGCCAAATGTAAGTGGTGCGAACAAACTTACATGGCTAGCCATGGGACAAAAATATGTTGCGTCATTTAAATAATTGTCGCAATCGAGAGGCCGATGTTGGTGGTTCCACAGAATGATTTGATCAAGCCGTGTTCAGAGGGAAGTTAGCAAAAGCAATAATCAAGCACAATTACACCTATTCTTTTGTAGAGCATGAGGCTACTAGAGAGTTGTTTAGTTACCTCAACCCTCATATGAAGCACATATCAAGAAATACAGCAAGAAGTGATGTCATGAAAGTTTATGAGAAAGAGAAGAGAAACTTGAAGTCAAATTTAGTGTCACTTTCGAGTAGAATATGTTTGACTTCTGATCTGTGGACTTCTATTACAACTTATCATTATATGACTATCACTGCCCATTACATTGATGAGAATTGGGAATTACATGCAAAACTTTTGTGCTTCTCCTATGTGCCACCTCCATATAGTGGCACCATTCTACTACAAAATTGCAGACTTTGTTGAGAGAGTGGGACATTGAGAGTAGGATTTTCAGTATTACATTGGACAATGCGTCATACAACAATAGTATGATTGATATTTGGAAAAATGCGCCTATGGGATCATCTTTGTTATGTGATGGTTAGTTTTTTTCATGTGCGTTGTGGTGCACATATTTTGAATCTCATCGTTCAAGAAGGTCTAAAGGTGATTGATGGATCATTGCAAAATATCAAAGAATCTGTGAAATATGTGAGAGCTACACAAGGGAGGAGAGTAAAATTTGCTAAATGTATATCACAATCATGCTTGAAGACGGCTAAAAAGGTACATTAAGATATGGCTACTAGATGGAACTCTACGTACCTAATGCTTGAAGGTGCTTTGGTCTTTAAATAAGCATTTTCCCATTTGAAGTTAATTGATAGTAACTTTCACACATGCCCATCATCTGAGGATTGAGTCAAAGCGCGGAAAATTGCATTCTTCTTACAACCCTTTTATGATATTTCTACTCTTTTCTCTAGAGTTAGATATCCCATGGCGAATTTATATTTCTATGGAGTATGGCAGATCCATTTTCGTTTGTTAAAGGCAAGTAGTAGTGAGGATGTAGCTATAAAAACTATGACCAAGGCAATGCTAAAGAAGTTTGAAAAATATTGAAAGTGTTATAGTGTTGTCTTATCTTTGCAGCTATATTGGATCCACGCTATAAGCTACACTTGTTAGAGTTTTGCTATTCGAAGTTGGGCATGGATGATCATGTAGAATTTGTACATAGCATTCGAGAAAAATTCTATATGCTTTTTGATGAATATGTAGCCTCTGCGTCAAGAGTTGATCGCTTTACATCTTCAAGTAGTCGAGGTAACATTTCAGTTGAGGACAATCTTGAGAACATAGGGGACCATCTTGATGAGTACGATGCATTCGAGAATGAACACTTTGGATCACAATCTAGTAAGTCACAATTGGATTTGTATTCGGAGGAGAACAGGCTTGATAGAAAACAATATCCGAATCTCAATGTCCTTAATTATTGGAAAGCTCATTCACAGCGGTATCCCGAGTTGTCTCTCATGGCATGTGATATATTGAGCATTCCTATCACTTCTGTTGCCTCAGAGTCAGCCTTTAGCATTGGAGGATGCATTCTAAATAAATATCGTAGTTCTCTCACCTGAAAATGTAGAGGCCAAGTTGTGCACTAGAAATTGGTTATTTGGAGTTCCACTTGAGGAAGATTTCGATGATGAGTCTCTCATTGTCAACTTTGGAGACTATTTGCATAGGTACTTTTTTTTTTTATATCTCATTCTCCTCTTGGTTTGCTCACATGATTTAATGCAGATGTTGGTTAGATGCTATGGTTGTTGCGTATGGTTTTCCTTCACAGAGTGAAAGATTAGGGAATCTACACTACATGGATCGAGTGTTGGTGCAGGTCATTCAACTAGAGGTAATGTGATTCCACTAACATTATGGAATCACTTTTCCTAAACTTGGTCCAAACTTAGTTCGTTGATGAAATTTTAAGTGAGATAGAGAAAAAAACTATAATATCTCATTTGTTGCAATATATGCTTCTACCATCAACAAGACGTAGAAACCTCTCAAAAGCTTTTTTAGAAGAAGAAGAATTTTCAATGGTCATAGTCATCACCATTACTGATTTGACAAATTGCAGTTAGAATAACCTCGTGTTGTTAGGCTTTAAAGGTTCCAAACTATATGCTTCTACCATCAAGAAGACGTATGGAAAAGATCAAGCTGTGAGGGGACAACAATAGCGTATTGAATTAGGAATACTTGGAATGGTTGTTGCTTATCATTGGCTCAATTGGCCTGGTCACTCCATTTTCATCTAACCTATGTGATGGCTTTCATCCATCCATCTCTTTTTTTTATGGCCATTATATGTCTGCCCACCGTGATCCATCCCTCTGGTCAACCTTACTAGATTTAATCTTGTGAAGTGTAACAGTATTTAAGTGAATGTGCTGGAAAAGTACGTTTTTCTTGTTGTTAAACTAGTTTCTCAATTATTCAGTTTCTGCAACGAAAATAAATTAGTGGACTGGCTTTTAAAGTGAACAGTGGATCATGTGCACCTTCAAGTTGTAAAATCTCTTATTATTTTAAGGTGAGAGTATTAGATAAATAGTGGTTCATTTTGAATAGGCTCTTCGTGGGTGCATATAGAGAAGTATTCAGAGATGTGGCAAAGATGGGGGAATCCCTGATATAGTGATGTGGTTAAGAATCATAAATTCTTCCCATGTGACTCTTTTCGTGGTTGGAATACATGGGCCAGTGTAGTAAAACTGTAAAAGTAGTTCATTCTCTTGGTTGAGTTGGATTTGATAGGTGGAAATAATGAAGGGAAAGTAAATAATTAGTTAATATCATAATTACTATGCATCTTCAATTGTTAAAAGAAAGAAACGAGAAGTAGTTGTGGTCACATTCACCTTATTTATGGTATGTGTATATGTTAGTAATGGTGGGCAAGTTGAATGTCGTGGCTGTGAACTTAGTGTGAAGTAACATAGCTATGGTTGGACACATAGCAGCTTAATTAATGATCCAACTAAGTATGGAATGGGGTTGGATATGGATAAAAAATTTTACACAATCAGATTTTACCAGTTGAGCAGTGAATTAATTGAGTGACTTGAATCTTCATCCCATCCCTTATGTGTTATCTGTGATTTGGGTTACGGGAGAATTCCGGTACTTCCTACATGCCTAAGCGTTACAAGAACAATCACTTGTTATAATTGCTATTGTTATATCTACTGCAACAGGGTGCAGTATGTTGAGCAAGAATTGACAAAGAAAGGGGAGGAGCATTAATATAAGAATGGCTAGAAATTTTGCAAATCATGAAGTATTTGCTTTACAGCACCGACATTGAAGTAAACACTCAAAATGCAAAGGATTCACAGCACTAGATGTCTTATTATAAGGTCCAAGAGACTTGAGAGACGTGGAGCCCTTCTCAATTTGTATTTAGCTGAAACTTGCTCTTGTAACTAGAGATTATATATGTGGGAAACTACTCATTCGTTTATTCCATATGGATCAATTACAAATTAGGTTGCAATTGTTTTGTTTCATTTTATCGCTACCGTCTTATTTTAGCATTTTTCCTTACATAGATTGGATCGATTTATAAGTATTTAGTCAGCCTCTTTTTATTTATTTATAAGTATTTCAATTTACATATTTTTTTTACATTTTTTATTTTATAATTTTTTATTGTTTAATTTGCTTTTTTTATTTGGTGTGAAGTTTTTAGCCAGGTAATATACACATGGGTCAAAATGAGGTAATATACACATGTGAAGAGCCTAAAATAGGTTAAATGAGTTAATATGGATTAAAATGGGTCGGGTCGGATATAGTTCAATTGAGGTCGGATCGGGTATGGGTCATTAAATATGGGTCAAGACGGGTTAGACGAGTCAATATGGGCCAGACCATATTCGACCCGATTCAAACCCTACCCAACTCACCCGTTTGACACCTCTAGTCATCACTAACCACTGAATAATTTCTCCACTATTTGTAAAACAAGAATTTACCCCAATATAGTATAACAAGTTCTAGCTACAATTGAGAAAAGACAAATCATAAACATTTGCGTAAACACGAATTTGTTTAAATAGTGCATGGGGAAATTTAAATTTGAGATTTCGATAACTCAATTAATTATGGTATCTAACGTGGGTTCTTGCACATATCGATATTAACCTAAGAATATCCTACAAATTAAACAAAAGCGATCCATTTTCAATACAAATGATTAGGTTGAATTACACAACTGTCCTACAAAATGTGCGATGGTAAACCAAAAATACCCTCGCAATCTAAGCACTGTGCAAGAACCCACATTAGATACCATAATTTAA
>JAGVVM010003356.1:0-37847 GCA_019149425.1 Psidium friedrichsthalianum
CATTGTGAAACCAATCTGCCAGGAGGCGATTCCTTGTTCGAGCTTCTCTACTTGGTGATCACTCCTCTGCCCTCTTCAGAACCTAAGGTCTCGTTGTACATTATCCCAAGTCATAATTAGAAGAGAGTCTGGTCCAACACGGGCCCAATTATGCTTTCACTATGATTCGAAATGCCACAGAAGTAGTGAGGCAAAATCAAAGCCGGGATTAGCGGTAGCTGAGAGAGTAGGATAACACTAGAAGGGACTGGTTGGTGTACACAAGGGTATCCTAGGACCGGTAGGTGTTTGCAGAGGTAGTCCACCGAGTTGGGGGGCATTTTTTTTTTTTTTTTTTTTGTTTTTTTTTTTTTTTTTTTTTTTGGACATATTATTGGGCATGAGTACTCGGTACCCCTACCTATACATTTCCAACTAGCCAGAGAAGGAGGGAAAGGTAGTTCCAATAGAACTGGTGCCGTACTAGAATCACTAGGACCAGCAGTAATATTGGGACAATTGTGTAAAAGGTGCCATATGCTTAAAGAGATGTGTGCTTCCATTTCATTATTCACTCTAATGAAATGAGAATTCATCATCCAAAGGACTTTCAATTGAGTTGCATTGGGGTTGATTGGCCTTAATCTCGTACACAACCCAGGCGTAGGATATCATTTGCATCTTCTTCATTTATAGATCTACATATAAAGGCTTTCCAATCGCATTAGCCACCGTGCTAAAGCCAGGGGCTGATCACAAAAGAGTATGAAATAGATCTCAATTTCACCCACACATGAAGTGGTTCATGTTGATCTCGCTTGAGATCTAATAACATGTGCCACTTTTAGAGAATGAGGGGCACTCTAGCCACGGTAATAGGGCCGTTGTCTAGTATTTTTCTATGAATCTCCCCATCTGGGGTATAGAAGAAATAGAACCCATCTTAATTGGCCATAATATCAAACAAATGCACACCCCAAACATTTCTAATAGCAACTTTAGTGAGTTTAAAGGGAAGTCTTCTCCCAACATAGTAACCAGCCAAATAATCCTTCCATTTAGGATCATAGGCTTCTAGAATTTTAGGAGATATTCTAAAATCTATTTTATCACTTACAATAGAGGGAGGAATGTAGGTTAGATTATAGCCTTCTTCACCCGATTTAGTAACTGAAGCCCATGAGTGTAGAGTAGGTCGAGAATCATCTTGGGAAGGACGAGGGGGTGGTTTGGATGAATCCCTCCCTCAAATTCAGCTTCGCCTACTAAAGCGAGCACCATGTTGAACTTGGTTAGGAGCAAGGCATCCAACAACCATCGGGCCAGCTAAACCAGAGGAAACATTCACCTTCGAGGGGTGAACAATGGCATCGGAGCTCGAGGCCAACTTCAGTTGAGGTAAGACTCGTACTAGAAGAATTTTTAAACTACACCGTAGTTTGTTTGACCTTCGTCATTATCCTAGAGGGCCTCGATGGGAGAGATTCAGCATCAATCAAGGGGACGGCTAGCCCTGGAGTATATCACACCAGATCTACCATGGGGGAAGAAGGAGGACTCCAACTAGAAATCCCATTGATGAGCCACGAGACGAGGAGCAAGCGACCACTATCTCAAAGTTACAGCAGAAACTAATGGGTGTATCGTAAGAAATCGCATGAAGACAACATGGTGAACAGTGTCATGAACCAGGGAACACAGGAAAATTGAGAGAGACTCGGGTGAATAATAGCTAGCGCAGGTGAAAAGTATGCTTTCGCAATTTTTTTTTGGTAAGGATAAGAAATATATTGACGAATCACAACACAAATTATAGGAAAAGGACCTGAGCAAACAACCTCCCACCTGCATTGACAAAACTATCAAACCGGGTACAAGGGTGTAGGGGGTGAAATGACAAAAAGTAGCCAAATGAAAGCTTAGAAGAGCAATACAATGAACCAAACCAACCAAAATAGTTGCAAAAAGCAGCAAGAAAAGAAAAACTGCACAGAACAACCCCAAATTCGGCAAAGATTAATAGAGTGCAACTCTAGCTAGCCTGCATCTTGTGGTTACAAAAAGCACCATCCAAATTCTTGAAAGTTAAAGCTTTGTCCTTGACAATTTTAATAAGATACTTCTTAAGAGTGGGCAAAATATGAGTCTAATTACTGAAAAGAATATGGTTCCGTTTCGTACAAATGATATGACGTAAGGGCGTAAAGGAGAAGCGAGTAATACATTGATGAAATTGTTGACCATTGATATGTTGAAGAGCCCACTGGAGGTTATCCTATCACAAACTATTGTGCCACGCCAAGCTATATTTGATGGTCCAGAATAATGCAAGGGAGCCGGAGAAATTATAATAAAAAAAGGTGATCAATTGAGTTCGGCTTACACTGATAGAAGGCACATACCCCAACCAAAATCCTTCGATAGTTCAACAAAGGTCCCTGGGTCGGTAGCCTACTAAGCATGATAAGGCAAAGGAGAAAGGCATACCGAGGGACAATACCATGATCCTAGATTAATGGAAACTAGGGGATAACCGTCCCTCTACGTCTAATGAAGCCCCAAGCCAAGGCAATTGAGAATGTACTAGAGGGACTACTTAACCAAACAAAATGATCACGTCTTCCAAGGGTAACCGAAGGAGGTGCATCACCCCAAGAGAATATGGTGGCCATAACATGGGACAATGAAGTGATAGCTGAGAGGAAATCCTACACTGTGACACTACGCGGAATACCAAATGAATGAATATCATTGTTCATGAAAAGTTTATACAGCGGCCCCCTAGGGTGCTAAGAGTCAAATCAAAGGGAAACCAAGGATCCATCACCAATGCGCCAACAAGATTGCGAGAAAAAGATCGGGCAAAGCTCCAATATTTTCTTCCATGCCCAAGAGTAGAAAATTGGTTTAGTAGCTACCTAGAAAGCTCTTGTTTTTTAGGAAAGTGGAGTGTATCCATTTGCACCACAGAGACTCATTGTCTGTAAAAAGTAACAATATATGCTTAAGCATTGTAGCATGATTTCAATCTAGAAGTCTACGAATACCTAACCCACCTTCCTCCTCAGGGATGTAAACAATGGACAATAGGACTCTGGCACCACTAACCCCCAAGCTAGGTCCCTTCTAGAGAAATTGTCTAAGGACCACTTCAATTTGCGACAAAAACTGACATGGGAAATGTAAATACGTTGGCCCGGTACACATGAATGGAATGCAAAATCAATTTGATAAGTTGTAAGTGGCCCGCGAAATAAAGAAATCTTTAGGACCAAGATTGTGCTTTCGAAATAATAAAGTTCACCAAATGATTGCAGTCAACCTTGCTAAGTCTAGAGGCAATGACGGAAACACTAAGGTCATAGGAAGGCAACGTACCAGCTTGAAAATCAAAAGCAAATGAGATCTAGTCACGCAAATCAGCAAATCCACCCCGAGTAATAGACTTCGCTCTTGTTGATGTTCGGCAGAAGACTAGACCACCAAGTGAATCTGTCCAGACCCATCTTAAGCATGGTAATGGAAGGCAAGTGCACCTCAGTAAACAAGAGCACATCATTGATAAAGGATAGATAAGAAAGCTGACTATGTTTGCATTGCCAAAAATATTTGAAAACAGGAAGCCTAGTTTGAGCATTAAGGATGCTAGAGAAAACCTCCATGATAATAGTAAAGAGGTAGGGAGACGAAGGATCACCTTAGCGGATACCCCTACCACTCGAGAAGAAGCGATTTAGTTCACCATTTAATGAAACAGAGAACTTGGGGGAGGTGACACATGCCATAACAAGCTTGAACATATCAGGGAAGTCAAGAGAGCGTAATGCTAACTCCAAAAATGCCCAGCTCACTATTGCATGCCTTTTGAAAATTGTCCCTCTACGTCTGATGAAGCCCCAAGCTGAGGCAATTGAGAATGTATAGGAGGGATTGCTTAACCAAACAAATCGATCACGTTTCCTAGGGGTAGTCCAATGAGGTACGACACCCCAAGAGGATATGGTGGCCATAACATGAGACGGTGTGGGTACAGTTGAGAGGAAATCCCGCATCATGGCACATCGCAATTTACCAAAAGAATAAATTTTTCTATCCATTAATAGCTTATACAATGGACCCTGGGGTGCCATGGGTCAAACTAAAAGGAAATCGACGATCCATCACCAATGCGCTAGCAAGACTACAAGAGAAAGACTGGGTGAAGCTCTAATATTTTCTTCCATGCCCAAGAGCAGAAAGTTGGTTTAGTGGCTACCCAGAAGTTCTTGTTTTTGTGGAAAGTGGAGTTTATTCGTCTGCACCACAGAGACCCCTTATTCGTAAAAAGTAACTAGCTATGCTTAAGCATTGCAACACGATTACAATTAAGAAGTCTACGAATACCTAAACCATCTTCCTCCCTAGGAAGGCATATAACGGACCACGAGACTCTAGCACCTCCAACCCCCAAGCCTGATCCCTTCTAGAGAAACTACCTAAGGACCACTTCAAGCCGTGACAAAATTGACATGGGAAGCATAAAGACGCTGGCCCAATGCACATGAATGGAATGCAAAATTGACTCAATAAGTTGTATGTGGCCCTCGAAAGAAGGAACCTTTGGGACCAAGATTGTGCTGTAGAACTAATAGAGTTCACCAATGATTGCAGTCAGCCTTGCTAAGTCTAGAGGCAATGATGGGAACACTAAGGTAACGAAAAGGCAACTTATTTGCCTGAAAACTGAGAGAAGATAAGATCTGATTACGCAAATCAGCATAACCATTAGAGTAGTAGACTTCACTCTTGGTGATGTTGGGCACAAGACTAGACCACCTAGAAAATTTGTCCTGACCTATCTTAAGCATGGTAATGGAAGGCAAGTGCGCCATAGTAAACAAGAGCACATCATTGGTAAAAAAACAAATGAGAAAGTGAAGTATGTTTGCAATACCAGAAATATCTGAAACCAAGGAGCTTGGTTTGAGCATTAAGGATGCCAGACAAAATCTCCATAATAATAGTAAAGAGGTAGGGAGATAAAGGATCACCTTGACGGATGCCCTACCACTTGAGAAAAAGTCATGTAATTCACCATTTATAGCAACAAAGAACTCTAGAGAAGTAACACATGCCATAACAAGCTTGATGAAAATTTCAGGGAAGTCAAAAGAGTGCGAGGCTAACTCCAGAAATTCCCAGCTCACCGTATCGTGTGCTTTGTGGGAATCGACCTTAATTGCACACTTCAGCAAATACGGCACATGCTGGAACCCATAGAAGAGTTCCTAAGAAAGTAAAATGTCGTCGCTAATCTGGAGTCCTTTAACAAAAGCGTTTTAGGAGGGGCTAAAAGGGCCGGCAGCACACAAGCAAGCCTCTTGGCTAAAACTTTTGTAATGCATTTGTAGATGGTATTATAGCACAAGATTGGCCAAAAATCACTCATGCTGGAAGCATTAGGGACCTTAGGAACTAGCGAAATAGTGGTATCATTGATTTACTTAAGCAAGAGGCTCGTAAGAAAAAAAAATCCTTAATAGCACTTGTAACTCAAGGGCCAATGATATCCCAAGAAGTTTTAAAGAAATCCACATTAAACCCATTAGGGCCTAGGGCCTTACCAACAGCCAAGGAAAACAACATGTTAAGAATCTCAACATCTGAGATTGGCCATGACAAAAAATGAATTTGATCAACATTAAGGAAATTTGCTATAACCGAGTGTACCTCCTGAATCGGCGGAAAGGCATGCTGAGGAAGAAAAGCAAATGGATCCTTAAAGTAAGTGTTAACATGTTGCTAAACCAGCGGTGGACCAGTCAAGAGAACACTAGAGCTATCCATAGCCGATAGAATCTTATTACGTTCGTGCTATTTATTAACAAAATTGTGAAAGAACTTGGTGTTCAAGTCATCTTCCTTAAGCCATTAAATTCGTGATTTTTGCCTAAAGAAGATTTCCTCTTATAGTCTAAAGTCTGAGAAGATACGAATACATACTTTCTCTTGATCCGCAAGGTTCTGATTAAAAGGACCCATTGCAAGGGTATCTTATACAACCGAGAGAGTGGATTTAGCATTGTACTTGCAAATATATATATTTGAGAAGGATTCCCGATTTAGCTGTTTGAGATGGCCTTTTAGGATCTTAAGTTTATGGCAAACGATGAACATAGGAGTGCCCAAAACCTACATATTCGCAAAGGAAGGGTTAGACATCCAAAAGTTAAAACACTTGAAAGGCATCCCGGATCTCAATGGAGGCACAATACGAATGATCATAAGAGTGTGGTCTAATACACTCAAGGCCAAGAATGAGACCTCAGAGTAAGAGAACCCCTACTCCATTGGTCATTAATGAGGACAAGGTCAATTTTCCTTAGTTTGCGAAGGGCACCAGAGAAAGTTGACTGGGTCAATCTGTAGCATAAGACAAAAAAAAAAAAAACCGAATTCATCAAAAGAGGGGATCCATGTATTAGAACTACCTACTCTATCAGATAGATCTTTAATGGCATTAAAGTCCTCAAAGACAAGCCAAGGTACCTCAGCAAAGGTGGCACTATTAAGCTCATGATAAGCCTACAAAGAGCGTCTGGATACAAACGTTTGGTCAGCACATACTGTAGAGAGGTAACATAACCTATCAATGGATATAAACTGTAACAACCCATGAATAACTTGAGTTGAAGAAGAGAGGATATCAAAAATAGCGATCTGTGGATTCCAGCCCACCCAGATCCTACCTCGAGGAGATACAAAGTAGTTTGCAATCCATTTCCAGGACGAGAGTAGCCTGGCAAACACACTTGTCAATAGAGAACAAGGGATTTTCGTCTCAAGGATACCAATACAACATAGATGGTTGGACTTAACCAAGTTTCGAATTTCAGCCTGTTTAATTGAATCAACAAGACTCCTAACATTCCACATGCATATATACATATGTATAGGGGATAATAGAAGTTATCATTTTTTCCTCTGGACTTCATGCTTCTTCTTAGAAGTTGGTTTGGCCTTGGTAGTAGGACTGAGGTTGCTGTTTGAATTGATTCGAGCTAGGGCTACTTCCACCAAGGAGAAGGTGGATTAACAACCTGTTTCCCAAAAGCAAAGGGCTATCCTTGCTACGAAGCTAAAGAAGTGCGGGTGATTAGGTGAGTAGGGGAGGGGGTTCATTGTCCACATCACTATCAATATTGCTAGCCATTTTTCCAATTATATCCTCCTCAGAATCAAATGATGCCTTCGAAGTAGACTAAGAAAAAAACCGATGTTAGGATTACCATTAGTTGGGAGGGTAGGAGACTACCTGGAGGACTGGTAGGTGTTGCAGAGGCATTTATAGAGGTGCTACAAGAGCCTCCACCAAAACATTTTGGGGGAGGGGGGAACAGGAGGCATTCATAGAGCGCGAGCTACCAGCTCCTCTACCAACAAATTTCCATTCGGCTAGAGCAAGAAGACTGGTGGTTCCAATAACCGTTGGCATAGTCTGAGAGTTAGAGGGTACAACAGAAGAATCTATAGTAGTATCGGGACACTTATTGCCAAAGGTACCACAATACATATCAGATCTTGGCTTCCATTCATATTCTACTCTAATGGACTGTAATTTAATCGAATCATCTTCCAAGAGGACTTCAACCTTAATAGTCACATGGAGGCTAATTGGCTTTGATCTCTACATAAACACGAGCATAGTTAATCATTCTACTTTGCTCTATTTGTAGATTAACATATAACGACTTCTTAAGGGCACTAGCCACTATGCTAATGCCGGGGGCTAATCACAAGGAGAGCATAATTGATTTCAACTTCACCTACACCGGAAGGGACTCATATTGGCTTCTCTTGAGATCAAATAGTAGGTGCCACTATTGTAGAATGATGGATACTCTAGCCACTGTAATAGAGCCGTTGTCTAGTATTTTTCATCGAAACTCCCTATCCGGGATGCTGAAGAAATAGAACTCATCATCGTTAGCTATAACATCAAATAAGTACACACCCCAAGTACTTTTAATGGCAACTTCAGTCATTTTGAATGGAAGTCTTCTCCCATTAAAATACCCAACCAAGCACCCTTTCCATTTAGGATCAACGGCTTCTAGAATTTTAAGAGTTATTCTAACAAATGTTTTAGCACCGATAATAGCAGGGGAAATATAGGTTAGGTCATAACCCTTCTCAATGGATTTAGCAATGGAATCTCGATATTGTTAAGTACGGTGATGGGGGCATTACCTGAATTCTTAAGAGGTGGTTTGGATGAAGTCCTACTATGATTGCGTCTACTGGGATGTAAAATTTGCTGGGATTTAGGTCCTGCAACAAAAGGTGCTGTAGTAGAGTTCGCAAGTTCAAATGGAGCATTCAACACAGGAAAAACTTCCGTTGAGACAAAACTCACACCAGAGGGATGCTTAGCCTGCATCTTACCTTGCTTGGCTTTCACTATTGCCCCACTTGGCTTGGGTGTGAGGGAATTCCCAGCAGAAATGTTTTTCCTAGCTATGACCACAATACTACAGATTAGCCCTTAACCCAACAGGGGAATGTTCAAGGAAATCCAATCGAACTAAACAAAACAAGGTATAAACAACCTCAGACACTAAACCTCAGCCAATACCAATAGATGGATACTCAGAAATAGTAGAATCATGAGCTTGTAGAGAAAATCTAGCTAACAATTTGAGATCTACGAATTAGCAAATAAGGGAGCACGAGGCGAGGATCTAATCGTGGATAATTGAGGAGACCAACAGGTGACCCCATGTACCAAATCTCCGAAGAAACCAACATAAGGATCCCCTAGTATCGTAGCAAAACGAACGGGTGAGCAATGCCACGATCTCCAGTAAATAAGAGAGAAACAAGAATGCTGGAGTGAACAGTACTGCGTATAGGTGAAAAGTATATGCTTTTGTAATTTTTTTATTGATAAGGGTAAGAAATATATTAGCTAATCACAACACAAATTATAGGGAAAGGACCCGCGCAAACAACTTCCACCCCCATCGTCAAATTTGTCAAACTAGGTGCAAGGGTGTAGAGGGAGTGAAAAGACAAAAACAGCCAAAACAAGGCTCTGAAAGGCAATACAAAGAACCAGCCAAAATAGCGACAAAAAGCAACAAGGAAAATAGCTACGCAGAACAGCCACATATTAGGCGAAGATCGATGGAGAGCTGCCCCCACTAGCTTGCATCTTGCGGTTGCGATAAGTATCATTCACATTCTTGAAAATTAAAGCCTTGTCGTTGATAATTTTAATAAGATGCTTCTTAAGAGCAGGCAAAAATACGCGTTTGATTTCTAAAAAGAATATGATTCGGTTTTATCCATATGATATGACATAAGGCCGCAAAAGGAGAAGCGAGTAATGACCTGATGAAATTGTTAACCACTGATATGTTGAAGAGCCCACTTGACGTTATCCTACCACGAACTATTGGACTACACCGAGTTGCATTTGGCGCCCAGAATAATGTAAGGGAACACAAGAAAATACAACAAAAAAAGAGGTGATCAATCTAATCTGGCCTACACCGAGAGAAAGCACAGACCCTAACCAAAATCGTTCAGTAGTTCAACAGAAGTACCTAGGTTGGTGTTACGACCTAAAAAAAATCGAGCTTTCAAATTTTAGGTAATGGATTACCAAGTTAATTAATTAGATTAATAACTTAGCTTTAACTCTCCCAAGTTCTACCAAATTGTGACTTATGGTTTAAATGATCATTAGACAAAAGATTTTAATTTTTGAAGTCATCACTAGTCATTTTGGGTAGGTTGATTAGATACCTAAATAAAGTATTGGGAGGAATACTTTATTCTTATGAACTAGAGATCAATGAGTTTGGAGACTCAGTTACATTAATTTTTTTAATTAATGCCCTTTCGGTACCAATTTCATGAAAAATGTTCAATTTGACAATTATGATGAATTTTCGCTTGAAGTATAACGGTGCAATTTTTTTAATTTTTTATGGCAATGTGAAGAACTAAATTATATGCCAATGCATGCTGTGAATGATTTTTTTTAAAAAAACATGAATTTCACTTTTTTTTTTGAGATGTAGTCTAAAAAATATGGTTCAACATAAATATTTACAAGATAGATCGCGCGTGCAATTATCTATATGATGTGAATTTTTGAAAAATGTAATTTTTAAGCATGACAATGGAATGATATATCTAACAAGATTTAATCGGGATTCAAATCAATCAATTTAGGCAACGAATTTTTTGATATTCTAGAGATTAGAATTGTTATTTGATTTGGTGAATTTGACTACCAAATTCAAATATCGTATTGCGTTGTTGATTAGGATCTCATATCATGACTCCAACGACGGGGATTGATGCAATTTTGTGTCAATGAAGGAGAAGTTGGCGATGGTGGCACTGAGCTTCCAAACTTTCACTCTCTAAAACTCTCATCTAAAAGTATACTCTCATTTGATTCCCTTTGAATTTTCTTCCTTCTCTTCTCAAACCATTCTTCCTCATTTTATAGCCTTCTCTTTTATATCCCTTTCTAATTTCTCCACTAACGCAGATTCTCTCTATCCATATTCCTTTCTTCATCTTCATCTCCATCTCCCTTTCTCTATCTCTATCTTCTTTTCTTCATCTCCATCTCCCTATCTTCATTAACTCTTCTCCATCAACTCTTCTCCATCTTTCTTTTAACCATCCTCCATCTTGCTTTCTCTCTCAACTCTTATTCATCTTCTTTTTCCATCAACTCTTTTCAATCTTCCCTTCTTTTTTCATCATCCTTTCTCTATCTTCCTTTCTAATTTCTCCATTAACTCACATTTTTAGTTATTTGTAAAATAGTCCCTCAAGTCTTAAGTAATTGTAATTCAGTCCCTGAGAAAATTTTCTTTAAATCTAAGCCTTCACAAAATTTTAACACATTTTCCCCATGTTTAGTCCAATCACCTGTCGAATTAAAGTTAACTTCTCGCCGTCAATGCAAAATGCAATGGAAAGAAAAATAAAAATGCGACACATGAGGAAATATTTTTGGTGAAAATTAATTCTCAATTATAAATTGAAATCAAAATTAAAATTTAGGTATCAACAGCTGCCCTCTTTGAGTAGAGGCTCACAGAGATTTCGCTCAAAGACCAAATTGAACCTAAATTTTGACAATGCAAATGATGAATGAATTTTTGGTGAGGTTTTAATCCCATTTTCTATGCAAATGAAATGATGCATGATATGAAAAAATGTAGACAATAGGGAACGCATGTCAATGCTTTTCACTTCCTACGAAGCGATAGCCTTGTATACGGATCGAATATAAAAACTCCCAAATTGGAAAATACTTTGTAATGCTATGAATTCCTTTGATAGCCAACCTTCTAATCCACTCGAAGTGAGGTTCTCAAAAGTAATAAGTGGCCTGTTTGTTACCTGTACTTTTCTACAAATGCGAAACAACGCATGATATGATTTGAAACAATTAAAAGAAATGATTACAATGGGCATGTTACCTATGCCACTGGGTAATCATGAAAAGGACCATGCCACCAAATCCACTCAGTGAGCATGAAAAGGGTCGTGCCATCTAATCCACTCGGTGAACATGAAAAGAGATCGTGACATCTAATCCCCTCGATGAACATGAAGGGGGTTTGTGATACCTAATTCACTCGTTGATCACAAAAAATGAATGTCATGTCGCCTAATCCACTCAACCAACACGAAAAGGGGTCGTGACATCTAATTCGCTCATGAACACGAAATATGAAGATCATGCCACCTAATCCAATCAGCGAGCATGAAATAGGTTTGTGATGCTTGAGCAAACATAAAAGATAAATCCACAGGATGAATATTTAAAAGATACGTGTTACCTATTCCACTCGATAAACACGAAATGAAAAACAATAATACCTATTTTCATTGGTGAACAATAAAGAGATGTGTGCTACTTAATTCACTCGGTAAACACGTAATGAGAAACAAGATCAACTATTTCAAATGGGTGAATATAAAAAGATACGTGCTACCTATTCCACTCAATAAATACGTAGTGAGAAACAATATGACCTGCTTCATGGTAAGTGTAACACATGTGCATAGATAAAGAAAATAAAATTCATGAATCTGTCTACATTGCCAAATTTCACTGGGGAATTCATCAATAAGGAAACCTATTTAATCCTTTTGATAAATTCGATCAATATTGAGTGAAAAACTTTCAGTCAGAAAGGACTTTTACTCTCTCTCATAAAAAGGCCTTTTAAAATCCGATCGTTGATACGGGTGTGAGAATCACTCAAAACTATCACCATCATACTTGACAAGGGTCCAAGTATTCTCGCAATTAGTATGATCAGACCAATCTGAAAGGTCTTTGCAAGGACTGAAATGTAAGCTTAGTCAAAGGTTTATCAAAGGGGACTTATAAGAGTCATTTGGTTATGAAATGGAAAGAGATCATCAGTTGCATCAGGTTTACAAGTCAAGAATCTTGTGACATGAGATAAAATAGTCTTGCTCGCACTTCCCCAACTGATATTTATAAAAATATGAGATCCTACGTTAACTCAAGTGCCATAAATTTGAAGAGGCTTTGGGTATGGGCTGTAACGTAGGTTCATGTAGGCTTGAAAATGAAAAGCCTATTCATAGCAAAATGATATATCATGAATGGATCGGTGATCATCTATTTCTGACACTTTTGTCGTTGATTTTGCTTTGACAATTTTAGAAGTTTCTTCTAAGGATTTGTCAAATATTTTTTTTCTTTTGAGGAGCACATCAATTTTTGCCAAGACTTCTTCTCACCTCTTTGATTTTGATTTTTTTCTTTTCTTGACTTTTGAGAGAAATCTTTTTGCAAGGGAGGTTTTGCCCCCTTTTAGAGAGAGAGAGAGAGAGAGAGGAGAGAGAGAGAGAGAGAGAGAGAGAGAGAGAGAAGAGAGAGAGAGAGAGCCCCACTTGATAGATATTTCTGTGCACTTTCCTCAAGATTTTTCTTATAGAGTTCTCTTACTCTGAGTTGTTTCAAATCTTTATCATTATTCTTTTTTGTTGATGATTTTCACCTTCATCATGGGATGATCACCAAGTGGGGTTTTTAAGAAATGAATCTTCGCTCAAATGAGGTAAGCGAGGATTAAAGTATGTAGGGATATGGAAAAAATGCTATTCATCATGTCTAAGGCACTTGACCTAACCTAAATTGTATGAAATAAACTTGCTGAAGATTGATGCAAGTGAAAGCAAAAAAATTCTAACATCTTGAGCCTCTTTTGGGATTTGCCCCAATATAGGGTTGTTCCTAATAAGGGTAGGAAATAAATTCTTCGTTCAAAGGGTTAACCAAAGGGCAACCTGTAGTATGTATGATAGAGGAAATGAATGCCTCTCAACATTATAGTCGTCATATTTTCGCGAGATACCCATTACCTTGTAAGCATGGAATTTTCCACTCAACTCACTAGGGTTTGATATAGAGGACGTGTATAGAGATGGCTCGCCTTTCATCGTTTTGACGTTCCTCATTTAATATGATAGTTTCCATAGAATGGAATGATTGCCTGAATTAAATTCTTCCACTTGAAGGTTAGCAATACAGATAAAACAATGTATGAAATTTTGCAACATGTGAACATCTTTTAAGCATGCAAAATGTATCAATGACTTGAGTAGCTTCATGAAAGACTCATGTTATTCTTAAGAAATGAACTATGTAAGCATGTTTTGATTTGCAAGAAAACTCCCAGGAATGGGGACTGTAGATTGCCCATACATATGCAAATGAATTTAGCAAGTTTGAGAGCTTAATCCTTAGATTGGGAAAGACTCATTCCCGACTTTTGCTCTTGCACAAGGAAAAGCATGTGTGAATGAGTCGAATGAAGACTTGAAACATTTCCAGCTTGTTTAATGACAACAACAATCATGGTTGGTCGGATGCCCCTCTGGACTCTTTATCTAAGATCATTGGGCGATTCTTCGGGTTACTTTGAACCTCAATCAATTCTTCCTGGCTACTTGTGGATTCATCATTTCATTCATTTTAAAATGTAAACCCCTCCTGTCAAAAAGGAAAGAGCACACATTAGTCATGAATTAGAAAAGGATAAATTGGAATCGATACCCAGTTACCCTTCACTTTGAGCTCGCCACATTGGTGCTTTGCATTTTCCTTTACCAGCTTTACCGTTTGACTTTGCTAGATCATGTATTCTTATATTCTTTCGAGTTACTTCGGTCATTGTCATCTCCCATGCCATTAGGCCCGTGGGACCGTAGGTTTCATGGGGGCTTCTTTCAATTTAAGGGCTAATTTTCGGATGACATAGTCTGAGTATTGCATCAGATAAACCCTTTTACGAAGCCCCAAGGCAGGTGACAATCTTCCTATCGAGAATGAATAGACTCACTCATAATTGAAATAATTAAGGGTGAATCAGAACGATACAAAGTTACCCTTCTTTGAGCTCGCCTGGGCTTTTCACTCACAATTTCCTTGTTTGAAGCTATTCATCCAGTGACAATGTCCACGAATTGATTTATCCCAAGTTTTGTTCAACAAGAGAACCTCGCATTTGGGTATGACTGTGCTCTCAGACAGTTTGCAAATTCCTGAGAATGGAAGGGATTCAATTTTAGAATTGGAGTAATTGAGGGTAGATCGAAATGATACAAAGTTACCCTTTGAGCTTGCGTGACTTTTTACTCGCAATTTCTTTATTGGAGGCTATTCAACACTTTGCTTTAATTAATTTGCCCTGGTTTGGTTTAGCAAAGGATCCAAGCATTTGATAGGAGAAAGGAAAATTACTACTTTTTGCTCTTGAATTAATTCTAGACATCTAGAAAATAGAAAATATCCCGCGCAAGGGAATTTTGCATGAACTATGCATTTGTTCAAGATTGGTTCTACCTCCTTTGCAGGCTCTTCAATGATCAGCTAGCTTTATTTCGAATCAGGTACGCATCGGCAATGTTGAAAGACCCGTGGTAACTGGCTTCGAAATACAAGCTCTGTATGAGTATTACAGCCTCTGAGCTTCATCAACGTCGAACTAGTTGATCATGGTGGTAAGCTCATTGTCAATACCACCTGATTCGGGGTGATACATCCCCTTTTCTCGGAAAGCATCAATATTGACCCATAGGATCAGTCTTATCGTACATTTCTCTAACAAAACTCAATCCTGTTGGGAACTGACCTAACTCACCTCTCAAATGAACATTTTCGATTCTCAAATGCTGCATTTCGTCGAGGGTGGCGAGGCTACCACAGTTAGGACAGGTGGCAGTGTCAAAAGCTTCCCTATACCTTGTGTTCTTTGCTCGAAATTTCCATTTTCAGCTCTTAGAAACACAATTTTCACGGCGTTCATGTCGAGTCTTCAATTGGGTTCGCTTATAAAACCAAAACTTGGCTTGTGAAAGTTTCAGTTTTAGCTCTTGGCTCAGTTCTTTTCTTTGTTTATTATTGGGTTAGGGCACTCAATGAAGAAATCTTTAAGCTTTTGAGTTTGATATCGAGTATGGCGACAGTAACGCTTCCTTTGACCGTTGTTGTTATCGTCATTGTCTTTATTGAGATCTTGGACGTCGTTGGTGGAAGGTCAGGTTCCATGGTCTCAGTGCCAAACGTGGTCTCGAACTCTTCATCTCTCATATTCAGCAAGTGACTATAGCTCTCAAATATGTTGGGTTGAAACATCCTTGACTGGTTACTGGCCCCTCAAGGTTTGCTACTCTTCCTTGTATTTTCACTCTCTTTAAATTTTTCTGAGTTATTGTGTATGTTTTAAGGCTCCTCCCTTTTGAGCACAAATAAAGAATACCAAGAGGACACCTCTTTTAAGATTTAGGAGTGAATTCAGAAATTGTATCGCTTCCCCCAAGATTTTTTGTCTTCCTAACTTTTTACCATATCTCCCGCTCGGTTTGTCTTCTTTTACCTTTTCATAGTGATAGGACCCTGTCATTATTTCTCCTGTCTGTCTCAAGCGTTAATTTTGCAGGTGAGCACTCACTCCTTTTACGAATGGAGATAAGTTCTCTCTTCTTTTCTGCTAAATCTATCTTGTCTCCCACTCAAGTTATCTTTTTCTTCTTCTTTTTTAAAGTGGTGGTATCCCCTCAAAATTTTTTGCAAAGATTTGGATTTGTTTGGCTCGAGATTACAGACTAGCAGTAGGCCCATGATTCGTGGATGGATAAGAGATTCAAACCAATAGGGGTGACACCGAAAAAAAGGGAAAATAGGAAAATTTGACCAATAGAGGATGGCACTGTGAAATCAATACTTACGCAAAGCGGAATAACACTTTCGCATTCTCAATTAACCACTGGTCTGCCTTGATTCTCTTCTCCACCATTTCAACGATAATAGCTGATCTTCCCATGCACATCTTCTTGGCTGAAATTATGGTCAAATGGGAGAGACTTTATCACCTTCTTGGCCGAAGCTATATTTACATAGCCCATCATCTAGGTGTTAAAACTGAGATCTTCGGTCTGTTTAGAGATATAAGTGCCTCTTCGATCGAAGGCACAATTTGGAAAGGGAATACAGGCATTCCCAACCCTCTTTATTAATTTTCTAGAGGCTTATCGGAACACCTACCAAATGGTTACCCTAACTCGTATCATGAAAGCTTGCTATTAGGATCGATCTGAATGCTTAGAGTCTGCAGAACTCGCGGTTGTCCACCACAAGAAGGCTGTCAAGTCTTCTGATGAACGGGTCTTGCTGTTGGTTCACGAGAGAGAGAAGTTGGTGGAGCGCTTAACCTTGATCCAGACTTACTTCGAGCATGACCCGAGTAACATCGTGATGAAGTTTAGATGTGACTGATTAGAAGAGAGGCTCGAAAACTTAACGGTGGATATAGCTCTTAAGAGAGCTCTGATCGAGAATCTGAAACTTCCTGTTGAACGTCATGAGGCCAACGCAGTCATGCTGAAGGAGAAATGCAATCGCTTATTCTTTAAGCTTGCGGATCTTGAATCTCAGACCACTCGGTGTAGGCAGAGCATTAACTGTATGGAGAGTCAGTTGAGCTCTTTTGTGATACTTGTTAGGGCTCAATTTGATTTTATTTTTCCTCCCCAATGACTTATTGTAAGGCTCATTGATGTATGGAATGAGAGGAGAGCTTGTGCTTTATTCTTCCCGTCATCTCATCTCTTGCGTTTGAAGAATGAAATTCAAACTAATTGAAAATGAGTACAAATTAAGTATAGTACTTCTTTTTTTTTTTTACAGAATCAGACTTGACAGGGCTAGAGAAAACACGACTATCCATCGCAGCTAGAATCATAGCACCTCTTGAAAGTATCTTCTTCATGACATACTTTCTAGTGGCAATGTTGTGGTTAATTGATACTTGAATTGGTATCTCCATACCACCCCTTCTTCAGGCCACTCTCCACCTCCTCGCTCATTGCAATGAGGTGGCTAAATAAGGTTGCTATAATCCCAAGGATGCGTGATCAGCATTACTTGAGAAAGGGTAGAGATAAATAATCTCATGAGTTCCCGCTCAAGCGACACTGCCTTCAGCTGAGATGCGATATTTCTCTACCTGGTAGCATACTGGTTAATCAACTCGTCCTTCTTCATTTTTTACTGCTCCAAATCCTCTCTGGTGGTGACAGCATCTAGGTTAAAGCTGAAATGTTTAACAAATAAATTGGCTACCTTTTCCTAATCTTTCATATAATAAATCTCGTAGTCTATATACCACCTCATAGCTGCATCTTTTAAACTGGCTTAAAAAGTTTGAACCATTAGGGGGCCATTAGCCACATACTTATTCATCCTAGCTTGGTACATTTGGACATGTTGAACCGGATTGGAGGTGCCATCATACTTCTCAAAATCGGGCATCTTGAATTTCTCAGGCACCTGGACTTTCTAGAAGACAGATAGGTCAACCTGGGAAATGTTGTGTATCCCTTCCACCTCTCGTATCCTTTGCTCCATTTAGGCTATGATTTTCATAGCTTCCTTGCTCATTCCCCGGCCACAGTGCTAGTTGGGGTATAGAGACTACGGGCGATGCACCCGAGCTAGTACCTGTGAAAATAACATCCTCCAACGGTAGAGTAGGTATAGGGACACGATCTGTGCCTTTGCCAAGATTGTCCATTGGCGGAGGTGGAGGCACCGTGGGTGGAGAAATTAAGCTAGATAGCTGCAGCATGGCTGCAAATCTGACAGCCATATCTTCCATTACTTGAGATACTGTCTTCTCAATCCATTCATTCATCACCTCTGTGTGCTCCTTGAGGGCCTCTTGAACTATTGCAATAATCTCAGCTCTATCGCCATTTTCTTCGCCTTGAAGCGGGTGTTATGAGGGTGCGCATATCCGTGATGAATTACCTGGAAAAGATAACAACACAAATGAGTATGATGGATGAAAATGACGAGTCAATCCATGACAACCCTCTAGACCCAAAAATGGAGCCGACATGAATGAAAGATTGATTCGTGTAAATTCTAATTTCGTCGGCTTTTACGAGAAAATTCGTATCAATTCTCACTATATTAAAAAAAAAGTGCCAAACTTTGCAAGCTGATAGTTAAGACAATGATGAATAACTTTCATTTTTTGAGATTAGGAAGATTCCTCATGGATTATTATAGTTTAATACTTCCTCCTAAAAATTTTTCTCAGAAAACTAATTTGTCCGGTTTTTAATTTGAGGATAAATGGGTCATCAAAAATGCGAATTGATGCCCGAAAATTTTCAATCCACTAATTAAAAACCCATTCTACAACTTTCATGTTTTGATTTTTCTCAAAAAAGTATGTTTGCTAGTGGTAAATGGAGAAACAAAAGTGAAGTCGAGAAAATTCTGGAATCCAGACAGTTTTTCTTTACCTTAAATTCTGTAATAAATTTAAAATCAATTGAATGAAGCCGAATTTTTTTTTGATGAATTAGGATCTTGTGAATGTTTTCTGTGAAAAATTTGTGGCTCAATTTGAAGCAAAAAATTCAATACAAATTATGGAGAACCATAAGGTCAGTTTGAACAGTAACAATTATTATTAGAAAAAATCCCAACAATCCGACATAAAAATGTAAATGCAAACTAACATTTCCACTTAGAACAATGAAAAGTTAGGATGAAGACTTGCTAACAAGACGCGACATCAAATTGTTTTTCTTTTCTTAGAGGCTATATGATCCATAGACGAATGGGCTTTCAACGCGTGTCGTAGTTGTGCATTCTCCTTAGCCAAAGTATCTGCTTGTCTTTGGGCCTTCAACGCCTTTTCTTCACTGACTTTGATTTGAGCCTGGCGAGTATGATGCTCTGTCACGATCGAGATCTTCAAGAGTATTTCTGCAGGAATGATGTCGTGCTGAATGTAGCGACTGTTGCGAAGTGCCCCTTCATCCTTCCAGTGGGCTCGTCTGTAGGATTGTGGTTGAAACACCTCCACCATGCCTCAGAAAGCTCGGCTCTGTAGTTCTCTCCTTTGTGGAACCAAACTCGAAATCCATTGGGCCCAAGCGGAGGTGGAATGTCCTATAGAGCCCGAAACTGACGTACTACTCGCAGAGGCTGATAACTGGTCGCTCCATAGATGCCCATCAAAGGTACAAGCTTCTAATCGTTATGGTAAAGTTGAGCCTCCTTGACTCAGAACCATACGGCTTGCCAAAGGAAAATCTTAGAGTTTGGATCCTTGAACAAATTGACCCATTGTGTATAGTGCAAACTTTTAGTTTGGTCTTGTATTTTTTAAATCTCAAAATAGGATTATCAGTCATAGCTATTTTAAATACAGTAAAATTTTCCCCAAATTGAGAAAAATGTGAGAAAAACCAGATTTGTAAAAGCTCGATTGGGGCTTAAAAGGTCTTGTCTTTTTTTTTTTGAAATGTGTCAATGAAATGAAAGTTTTAGTCAGATTAGTATTTATAAAACAAACTTCACCACATATTTGTTTAACAGCCCAAGCTATCACAGGATTGATAGCCTTTTGATGGAATGGAAAAATGTCAAGTACAAAAAAGGCTAGAAGAAAAATCTTGGATATGACGTGGTCGAGGTTTTTTTCAAAACATTCCATGAGAAAAGATAATAGGCATGCTTGACAATTACCTTTTAGGACTTTTTCAACTTCCTTTTTACTAAGCTTTAAAAATTCAGCAAGCACTACCATAGGATCAACTTGAATGGGCAATTTAATTATATCAATCCCAACTGATTTTCTAATGGAAAACCGTATTCTTCCAAAGTAGATGCGAGCTCGAACTTACCTAACACAAAAGTGGTCATCTCAAGGCACCAAAAATGAGCAAGTGCATGCATAATTCCACTCTAAACATCAATATCAAGGATCGGCAATATGAATCCAATGTGCTCGAGCGCATACTGCTGGCCATCCGGCTTCAACTATTTCCATAGATTCTTCAGCTCTAACTTTGGAGTTGGCACAAAACTGATATTGTTGCGACCCATTCGTATATAGATCACGTGCCAAATGACTCAACCTAGATCATGGACCGACCCAAAATAGAGTAAGAAAAACTGAGATAAAGTTTAAGAAATTACCACCCTTAGGGAGAGAATGTCAATTACAAAGATATGCACATGAATCGTGGATTCAATTTTAGTTCCTTTAGCAAAGTGAAATGATGGACGGAATGACATATCGTAGTCAATGATGGACGGAATGACATATTGTAGTCTCACGCACGTTCATCATAACTAGTCGCCACCTCGTACACGTGGTCATGACTAGTCGGGTCCAATCACTTCGGCTTGGTTCGGTCGACAAGAATAACACCCATGCATCATAGCCTCACGTGCATGATAACGACCATTGAGCCTTTTTTTTTTTGAAAAAGTTCGGGATCCAAGTTTGATAACCTTTAGCGAAGCCTTACCGCCAAGGTTAAAGAACCACTTAAATACCATCCTAAAACTATTAGTGTGACATAGGTTCGTCACGAGTCGAATGTGGTGTAGTGCAATTACACTAAAGACATGCACAACATTTCAAATCAATTAGCACTCCAATAATTTAAAAAATTAAAATCAAATTCCCTTTTCACCAAACTTGCAAAACAAAGAGTTAGCCACAGACTCCTCCCCTTATCATTTAACATCCTAAAACTATTAGTGTGACCCAAGTTCGGTCACGAGTCGAATGTGGTGTCGTGCAATTAGACTAAAGACATGCACAACTTTTCAAATCAATTAGCACTCAAATAATTTAAAAAATTAAAATCAAATTCTCTTTTCACCAACCTGCAAAACAAAGGGTTAGCCATAGGCTCCTCCCCTTATAACTCCCATTCTGCAAAATCATTTAACATCTAAAGATTAGAATCCAACAAATTGTCAAATCAAATGAATTTTCATGAAATTTTTCTGGCTTAAGTTCTCTTTAATTTTTTTTGCAAAAAAATTATTTTTATGTTTCTAGCGGAGTTGTCATGCTGTCGCGACCTAAAAAAAATCGAGCTTTCCAAATTTTATGTTAATAGATTACCAAGTTAATTAATTAGATTAATTAACTTAGCTCAAACTCTCTCAAGTTCTATCAAATCGTGACTTATGGTTCAAGTGATCATTAGACAAAAGATTTTAATTTTTGGAATCGCCAATAATCATTTTGGGTAGGTTGATTATATACATAAGTAAAGTATTAAGAGGAATACTTTATTCTTACAAACCAGAGATCAATGAGTTCGGGACTTGGTTACATTAATTTTTTCAATTGATGCCCTTTCGGTACCAATTTCATGAAAACTGTTTAATTTGACACTTATGATGAATTTCCACTTGAAGTTTAAAGGTGCAATTTTTTTTATATGACGATGTGAAAAACTAAACTATATGCAATGCATGCCATGAATGATTTTTTTTAAAACATGAATTTTCATTTTTTAAGATGCAATCTTAAAAAATGATGTGGTTCAACATAAATATTTACAAGATAGATCACGCGTGCAATTATTTATATGATGTGAATTTTTGAAAGATCCAATTTTTAAGCATGGCAATAGAATGATATATCCAACAAATTTTAATCGAGATTTAAATCAATCAATTTAGGCAACGATTTTTTTTTATATTCTAAAGATTAGAATCGTTACCTTATTTGGCAGATTTGACTATCAAATTCACCTTCTATTGTATTATTGATCAGGATCTCGGATCACGACTCCAACGACAGGAATGGATACAATTTTGTGTTGATGAAGGAGGAATTGACGATAGTGGCACTGAGTTTCCAAACTTTCGCTCTCCAAAACTCTCCTCTAAGAATATGCTGTCATTTGGTTCCTTTTGGATTTTTTTCTTCATCCTCTCCTTCAAAATATTCTTTCTTCTTTGTTTTATAGCCTTTTCTTCTATCTCCCTTTCTCCATCTCTATCCACCCTTCTCCCTATCCATCTTTCTTTCTTCATCTCCGTCTCCCTTTCTCCATCTCCATCTCCCTCTTTCTCTTTATCCATCTTCCTTTCTTCATCTCCATCTCTCTTTCTCCACCTTCTCTTCTCTATCTTTATTTCTCCATCTCCCTTTCTAATTTCTCCACTAACTCGCCTTTTTAGCTATTTACAAAATAGTCCCTCAAGCTTTAAATATTTGCATTATAATCCTTGAAGTCTTAAGTATTTTGCAATTCAGTCCCTGAGAAAATATTTCTTTAAATCCATGCCTTCATAAAATTTTCAACACATTTCCTCCATACTTAGTCCAATCGCCCATCAATTTAAGCTCATATCCTCTGCCAATGATGCAAGATGTAATGCATGAGGAAATATTTTTGGTAAGAATTAATTCTCAATTTTTGTGCAATATATAATTCAAAATTAAAATTAGGTGTCAATAGTTGATAGCTTCAACCTCTGAGGTATCGCCATCAGGAACTGTTTGTTTGTCCATCTATTCTTTGGTTGCTGGCGTTTTCAGCATGAAAGTACCTTATACTTGGAACGATAACTATGGGTACATGTTCAAATGAGTAGGCCTAAACGCCTTAATCGATACTTCATCTTCTTAGTTCCTTCTCGACGTCTTTCAGCCAAACATTTTAATCCTCTCACTTTTCCTTGAAAAAATTTGCCCTAACACTGGCAGGTCATGATCGTGACTAGAACCGTTTGCGCATTCGTATTCTTTATTATAATCATATATAATCGCATTTGTTTAGATTCAGATAGCTGAAAACTCTTATACTGGTGCTGCTGAAATTGTTGGTGCACTCTTATTTTCCATTTGAGTTGACATACAACGAAAAAATACCTCATTACTGGCAATTGCGTGTAAAGGTTATAGGGAATCATTTTTCTTCCCTTATTTAAAGTAAATTTCTTAATTTCACATGGGATGATTGGATGTATCATAAATCCTGTTAAATGCCATACGTGTACCTAACTTGGAATAATCGGTGATGTTTTATTAGTAAGTTCTTGCGGTGTTCTCTTTTGGAGGTGAATTGGGGTAGTGTGTGAGACCATCTTGCTCTATCTATTCAAGCCCTTATGATGATCCTGCATTTATTTGACAAAATTCACTAGCATCAGATTCTTCTCTTGTCCATGTGGATGACATGACCGTAACGGGAGAACATTGTTGATGGATATTGCATATCTTATGAGATGGCTCAATGGACAATCTGAAATAAAAGATTTCGGAGCTTGAACTTCCTTGTAGATTTGGTGTCGTCTTGTGTGATGAAAGAAGGTTTTCATCTAGGGCCAAATATGCCAGTGATCTTCCTTCTCGGAAACCTATTAAAGCTTCTAGATAGAAGGGACTTGATCCATTCTCAATGTGAAAATTATTGGAGTTTGACATAGATAAAGAAGAGATTGAGTTTCAGAAATCGCACGGCTCTGATACCATTAATGGGAGTGTGTAGCCTAGAGGGAACCGAACCTAAGCCTATCAAGTCAAGCTCACATTCACTCAAAAACTTAAGCTAATGAAATATGTGTCATCGACACTTCACCTCACGCTCCTCAAAAAAAAACAACCCACAAAAGACAAAAACCAACCCCATGTTGATTGAACACAAGGGGGCTGCAAACACACTTCTCACAGGTTGGCCACAACAAAGTGTGCCGAGGCCGCATACCGGCCTCCCCTATTCTTATTAGCCCTGCTGCGTGGGGGAGCGGCCCAGCCTCAGGCGCTGGGTTCCCTAAAGCTGCAACAAGACCTGGGATGACCAGCGAAGGTTGCAAACAGATCGCTTATTGAGAACTTGGGGATGACTACTAGGGTTCAAGGAGGGCGCAGTACCAGTGGGGGACGATCACTCATGACAACAAGCTTGTGCTTCATGCAAGCTTCCAGATAATTTTCCAAAATATCATAAACTTATTATACGGCGGCGAATTCAATCATAAACTTTTCAATTTGGGCAATTTAATCATAAACCTTTTAATGATTTTTCAATGTAGTCTTCCCGGTCAATTTTGGCGGAAAATCGCCTGACTTAGACATCAACGTCGAACGTCAAATGTGGCACAATGCTAACGTGAACGATTTTTGCAATTTTTTAAAAAAGATATTCTGGATTTTCCCTTATCTTATCTTTCTTTTCTAATTAATAGAACTCTAAGATGATTTGCGTATACACCAAGTAAATCGAATAGATCGAGAAATGAAAGAAAGGGAGAGAATGATGACCTTACGCACTGCCAAGCTCGTCCTAGAGCTTTATTTTCCTGGCATGCTTGGCGTGTAGGGTTGGTCACCGTCGGAGGGGGTTTATTGAGAAAGGAAGAAAAGGGTAAAGGTAAAAAAAAAAAAAAAAGGGAAAAAAAATGGATCTCTAAATGTAGAGGACACCAAATCAAAGATAGAGGAAGACAAACGTGCATGAATATCACGCCCCTGTAAATTTTATAACTCAGTAAATTGGAAAGGGTGGAACCGTGCAACACGATGTAATTCACTCTTTGGATCGATGTTCTTTCCTTACCAGATGAAACGAAGTATCATTTTGTTCCGACAGCGACAGGAATTCACTTTTTAGATGCGATGTTCTTTCTTGGCATGTAGAAGCAAAGTATCATTTTGCTCGTGAAAAACGGCACCCTCGAAAGCAACATGCTCTGCACACAAAAAATATATTCGACAAAGAGACGCCCTCAGAATATTCTAGAGAACGATCTAGAGATGATTTTTTTTTTTTTGTGGAAGGGTAAGAAGTAAATAGAGATGATTTTGGGCTCTTGCATACTCGAATTCCAGATTTATCCATAACTGTTCCCTAATGAAAAGTGCTTTTGGTTGGGGAAAATATCGGGTTAAAGGATCAACTTAATTCTCCATTTTGCAGCGTGCATGGTGGACAGTTGGCTATATAAAGACACCGACGCAAGGGAAAATAAGCATGCACGTTCCTCTCTACTTCATCCTTTGTTAACCTCACTTGATCTGTTGTTCTCTTCCTTCGCAGCCGGAGATCCAGGACAACACGGTCGTTGTCCGCCCCCTCTGGCGGCGGCAGCAAGCCGAATACCGTGGCCATTCCCACATGACCGACTTTATCGACGACCATCGGTTCATAGACTTGGCCATAGGAGGGCATTCATATGATTCCTCTGAGGAAGAAAATTTCAACGTGGATGCTCTCCTCGGAATCGTCAAAAACATCCTCTTCGGCGCCATCCTGATCGTCGATAAGGACGCCATCCCCAAAAAGGTATCGGATAAGGGGGCCAATACCAATTCTTAAAGTGGAATTGAATTTCCTTTTTATCCAAAAATATTTATCTTTCCTAATGCACGGTTTTGTGCGTTAGGATTAACCTAACTGCTTGAGATTTTATTGTTGCAGGATTTTACGGATACCGCGCAAATCGATATGCCGAGCGATATTTCATGTCTAATCGACTAGATCTGCTGCGAGGTTTACTATTATTTTTAAAGTCTTTACTAACATGACAGATTTTTGGTGACTGTGAGAATAACAATATGTTGTGGGCCACAAATTCTTGTAGAATGGAATCCACAATAATTTTAAATTATTAATTTTTTTAAATTTTTCTTTGGATAGGGGAAATCCAAACCTGTACGAAAGGATTGATTCCCATTTCCAATTTTTGGTAACACATTTCAAAGCTCTTTGATGTAAAGTTTTGTTTAGAAAGTGCCAAAACTTAAGCTCCTTACTTTGGTATTAGAATTGATGAGGGAAAAAATATCTTTCTTGGATTAACAAAACGTTTTTTATCCCACGTGAGACTCAATGAATTATTATAATCCTCATTTTACCATCTTTTTCTTCTTCTTCTTGGTCTGCCGGAAAAGATCTAGAGAGAAATGCGGCGGCGGCGGCGGGGCACGACCGCCACGGTCGGGCGAGTCTCACCTCGGGTCGTGCAATCTCACTATAGTCCTCATTTCACCATCTTCTTCCTCTTCTTCTTCAGATGAAATGCCAGGCCAGGCACGGCGAAAATGTAGGGGAGAGGTTGCGGGCGATCTTCCGCAAGCTACGAATCTATCGATGGACCACCCAAGTCCTGCTGGTGCTCGCGGCCTTCGCTCTGCAATACGGCGACTTCTGCTGCGCCTACGAAGCTCCTCCTGAGGACAGACATGCTCTGTCCACTCTCTTCTTGAAGGCCCTGAGCTCACTGAAGAGGAAGGTCATACCCGACGGGAACAAGAAGGGGATAAAACCTCTCAACAAGGTGGCCAGCGACCTCTGCGAGCTGACCTCTTCCTTGTTTGATCTCACCAAGATGGTGAATCAGCACCGCGGGAAGCACGTGCCCGAATTGGCGAAAGCATTCGATCGATCCCCGGGTGGAGCTGCGAGACATCATCGCCATCCTAGCCGCGGAGAACATCTTTGACCAGATCACCAGTGTCCATACAGAGTACGCTCGCCCGCTTCTTGGTTGTTATTATATTAAGACCCTTCTAGATTTGGAAGCATGAAGTAGCAGGACACTCTGCATTCGAATCATGAATTGTTCATATGCACTCGCTCTGCCATATATACCTTGTCTGTGACTCTTATGTTGTCCGGGTACTGTCATGGCGATGCACAAGAAGATGGGGATGGCTCTCTTTCTGGTCTAGTGATTTCTGGTTATGGCAATGACCTCAGGTTTCCAGAATCAGAAGTGGAGAAGTCTCAAGTCGAGTGTGTCGAACAGGAAGAGCACTGTTCTCGCAAAGGTCGACGCTTGCAAGAAAGAGATAGGTAGCCCCCACTCATGGATAGTTGATCTAGTGCTGCGTTGGTTTTCTTCTCGTGTCCGACGGCTTTTGATCTCCATTTCGTTGATGTTAGGCCTCCTGGAGCAGTATCTGACGTACATGAAAAAGGTCGAAGATCCGGTGGACATCGCGGACTTTCTGAGATCGCTGCTTGCGAAGGATTCCAACAGAATCCATTTGTTACTGATTCAAATAGCACCCCGGTTTGCCCTCTGCAGAATCTCCTGTTTTTGCCCCCTTCTTCATCTTTTTTCTAGCAAATCCATGCAGCGGAACCGTCAATTTGATTGCAAAGTCTGCGAATATACTACAGGATTCGTTGAACTATACTTGTCGACTTATCTTCCTGGTTGCACTGAAAGCTGGTTTACCACTTGAAATGCATGCTTCTGTAGCTGTTTTTATGATGTTATGTTTGTCTGGAAAGCATAAGGCTATAAGTTATTCAGATATTAGAGACTTCAAAGTACGATTCGGCAATGACAATTTACTATGAAAGCTGCGAATACCTTCCTTGGTCCATCCATTCCGACATTAGGTCACGATCTGTAGTCTTCACCACTTGAGTTCTTGGAACAATGTGCAGACACATGGCGTCGACATATCTACCGTCTTTCTGGTGAGAGAAAGATGTTCCTGGCCACATTATATTCTATAAGTCGCATAGTTATTCATTTTCAAGGGGGCAGCACGCCAAGAAATTCTCCATTCATAGATTGCTTCTGCTTATATTACTAACCGACTTGTTCACTCTCTTCTTTCATATTTGGAAAGATGCAGGTCGAGTTTAAGGGGTTCAGGAAGAAGAAACGTGTTGCTGATAATTCGGACCAAAAGATATCTGATTATGACATTGCAACTCTCGAAAAGATACACGATGATCCTAGGCGCTTTGGAATCCCTAAAGAGGAAGACCGAAAAGATAATGTTATCCAGATTCAAACGGAGGAGACACTCTATGAGCTTGTTTGGATTCCTATTGTGGATGCGGGGCACGACAGATTGGGAAGCGCTGCCGAGCTACAAATTATGAGGCGATTGGCTTTCGTGGTTGACCCTCTTAAGATGAATAAGTTCGCCGGCAGATATATCAAGGAAGAGTGGCGTTTCAAGCGAGAAACCATGGTTGTGGTGTTGGACGCGCTTGCTGGGTGGAGAACACAGATGCCATGCCCATGCTTCGGACATGGGAGACAGAAGCTTTCCCTTACACAGGGAACGAAAGTACCCATCCTTGGATGGGCCAGTACTCGAGTTGGGTTCGGCTCGTGCTCAGAGAAACCGATAGTCCAGCATGGGATATTGGATGCGCCGGTTCTAAATCTGTCCATCCTAGTTCGGTTTTTTGCCTTCATGCTTTGAATTGGATCTAGTAATCTTGCACCTAACATTGCCGTGTTCGTACAGATGAAGACCGACTACAAATTGATCTGTGGAGGAACTGCTGCTGCAACGTTGGCAGCTGAGGTCACCGGCGGGAATGCTAACATTGTCGTGGTGCCCATCGAGGACCTGTCCCGCTTCTTCATCCTCTGAAGGAGTTGCTTGATCTCTAGGTTGCAAGCCGTGCAAATCCTGAACATTGAAAGAGACCCGTTGCGCGATCGCATAGTGTACGAGATGTGCGAAGCCTACAAAGCCTTTCAAACTGGCGGGGCTGCGATAATCGCCAAAGGCATGATCTGCAGGTGCTGCATGTTGGCCTCTTGAGTGATTGAAATCGGTGAGGGATCAGGTTGCCAACAACGAGTGGACAGCTCTTGCAGAAGGTCTCGACAAGAAGTATAAAGACGCTCCAGGACAGTCCATGTGCCTGCACGTCTACGTCCCGCATCACGCGATCTCGGGGATCTGTACTGCCCCGGTTGCAGCCGGTTCATGAGGTATGATCTCAGCCTCACGTGCTGCCATTCCGACTCTGACTGAAGGCGGGGCGGGGAGGCTCGCGAGCCGCAGAGCCCTTAGCCGATGCTAAACACTAAATAAGGAAGCTTCGATGATGTTTCGGTTGTGGAGTGTGTATGGTGTGAAAATGTGTTTACGTTTACAAAGGGTGGTGTGCTTTTCGGTTGTTAATGATGGCCTCTGGTACCCAAGAGAGCGAACTGGTATTTGCTTTCATATGGTTGGAACTTGGAATTGTGATGCGTTTCTTCGGGCCATAAGAGCCTCTTAGGGCCATCTTTCTTGCTATTTGATCGAATAAATGAAGAGATTGGCCATGTTACATGTCCTATCTACATATTTATCGTATATCAGCGAAGGAACTAATCTATATGCTGTTCTAGTTTCTTAAAAGCGATGTTGGGACTCTCTGGTTAAAGAAGGATTAATATCCCGAACAACCTCCAATCGGTACACATATGAAAAAAAATTTCCCGAGCTAATTTTTATCTCCAAAAACTTTAAACTAATACACATGTGAAAAATTTTGATTTTCCCAATTTATGGTTAAAAAAATTATTTACCAAATTAGGGTAAAAAAAACATTTACGTTATCAGGTCTGCGCGGCACTTAAAATGCCGCACGGGCCCTACATGACAATCCAAATGCCGCACAGGCTCGTGCAGTATTCTGACTACCAAGAGGGCCATGCAGCCCAAGGACTTGCAAGCCCTTTTTTTCGTTTTTTTTTCCATATTTGTTATGTTTTTTAATTATATTTATAACATTTATATTTATATAAATTTTTTAATAATTTTTTTAGACTTATTTTTATAACATAATTATCAATAAATAATTAAAATTTTATTAAGATATATGTAATTAGTTTATTAGTATGTAAATAAATATATCAAAACATTTATAAAATAAATTGGCAAGATATATAAAATTAGTTATTATAAATTAGTACCGTCGCACGGGCCTATTCGGCTGCATTTTTTTTTAATTTCGATTTTTTATGTGTTTTTATAATTTTATATTTATATAACTTTGTAAATATAATTTTTTCCTTTTGAAGCTTATTTTTAAAACATAATTATCAATAATTAATTGAACATTTTATTAAGATATATTTAATTAATTTATTTACTATGTAAATAATTAATAAAAAAAATATTCACGTAATTAATTTATTTACTATGTAAATTAGATTTACAAATTTATATAAATATAATGTTAAAAATATAAAATAAATCAAAACAAGTAAAAAAAATATGAAATTAAAAAAAATGTTGCTACACCGGCTCCATGAATATTTTTTATTAATTATTTACATAGTAAATAATTAAATTAACTATATCTTAATAATTTTTTAAATAATTATTGATAATTATGTTATAAAAATAAGCTTTGAAAGAAAAAAATTTATATTTACAAACCTATATAAATATAAAATAAAAAAATAAAATATATATATGAAATTAAAAAAATGCTGCTACACCCTCTTCGTGAATTTTTTTTATTAATTATTTACATAGTAAATTAATTAATTACATATATCATAATAAAATTTTCAATTAATTATTGATAATTATGCTATAAAAATAAGCTTCAAAAGGAAAAAAATTATATTTACAAATTTCTATAAATAAAAAATTATTAAAACCACAGAAAAAATATGAAATAAAAAAATGCAGTCGCACTGGCCCATGCGACGATACTAATTTATTAATAAACTAATTTTATATATCTTACCAATTTTATTTTATGAATAATTTTTTATTATTTATTTACATACTAAATAAGTTAATTATATAAATGTTATAAATTTTTTAATTATTTGTTGATAATTATGTTATAAAAATAAGCCTCAAAATTTAAAAAATTATATGTAAAAATTTATATGAATAAAATATTATAAATATAATTAAAAACACATAACAAATACGAAAAAAAAAAGCTTGCGGGCCCTTGGGCCCTATGGGCTCGCCCGGCAGTCAGAATGCCAAGTGGGCTTAGGTGGCACTTTAAATGCCGCATGGGCTCGCACAACACTTTAAGTGCCACGCTAGACCTACCTCCCCTCGAAGCTGTTAACTGATGCACCAGCTTCCGAAGTAAAGTCGAGAGAGAAGCCTTCCCTACTGTATTGTAACTTTATTCAGCAGGCCTAGCCGATGGAGTGGATGTAGCAGGCACCCAAAGACCGCTTCTGCTGCTTAACCAGGGTCTCCTTCCCTGTTTGAACCATTGCTGCAAATTGTGAATGTTAAGACACCAAAATCTGCGTACATAATCAAAGTATTTAAAATGATGGATATTGAGCTAGGATAGAGAGCTCAAGCCAAGCCAAAGTCATAAAGAAATATAACCAACGTTTATTGAAAAAAAGCAAGCCCAAAGATTTGGGACCAAAAGCGATTAGCGGTGACCATTGAATAAGTTTCTAGCAGCACTTTGAATGTCGCTCGAGGCTTGTGCGGCATTTTAAGTACCACGCGAATCCCATTATGGCAAATAATTTTTTTAACCTTAATTTGGTAAATAATTTTTTAACCCTAAATTGGGAAAAAAAAACCGACAAATTTACCTTCTGTTAAATTTTACCTTCAAATTACTAAGTTAGATGACATGTGATGGTTGACAAGTGCACCAATTTGGGTTCCTCCATTTGTCATAAGTGTATCAATTTGGGGTTCTTCATAGTATTAATCCAATTTAGCGAAAACTAACAGAAGGTAAATTTGTCACAGGTGTATTAGTTGAGATTTTTTATGATCGAAATGTTAGTTTGTGTAAATTTATCCCAAGTGTACAAGTTTGGTGTCTTTTGTGATCAAAAAATCATTTTGAGATAAAATTATCATAAATGTACCGGTTTAGAGTTCTTCATGGCATTAACCCTTTAAAGAAAATAGTTTTATGAAAGCTCCGTGCCCAAATTGTTGAATCAATCAAGCTTATTTGAGCTAAGATACTTTGGAGGATAGAAATCGTGATCACATGCAATGAATGTCATTTGGATCCGTAGAAATATTGGAATGTTAAGTTCACTCGATGTTACACATCAAGTGCAATGAATGTCGTAATTTTGAATAAAAAGACCAGCAGATATCGCTTTCGATGAGAAGAAGCTAGCCAAGTCGGGGCCATTGGCGAATAGGCAAGTTGGGCCTGGCAGCAGGAGAATAATTTAGGGGAGAGAAGTCCATATAGCTCACCATAGTACTACTCCTTTCTCGAAACAACAACATTATGGCATACCCCGCAGCGGATGTGGCAACAAAGTTCGAGTTACATCTTGATCGAGCCTCTGGTAGATTTGTACTTCGGGCATTCGCCACTTTGTGTAAAACGACCAGTGAGCTCTAGTTACATTGATAAGCCTACAGTGATAGACTCGCCAACTTTCAAAGTGTGGGCTCAGAGCGAAAAATTGAATATTACATAACAGATGCAAGGCTTTCTAAGAAGGAAATTGCTAACTGATAGTCTAACGGTATTGTCAGTTATTTATGAGCACACGATCTGCCAATCAATGAATGCTTTATACAAAATACACGGTGATGATGAGTGGATCATTAAATGAATTCTCGTGCCAAGTAAACTTGTCAAAATGAATCCTAAACATATTTCTTTACCATGTTATTATATGAGTTAGTTATAGACCTGTCAAACAGGTGAATCGAGTCGACAATGGTCCAACCCAAATTCATCAATTTTCATGCAATACAAATGTAGCAACCCACACTCGACCCAACATATATTGCTAAAATACTTTCATATTTAATCAATTTTAGGAAAAAAATTATTTCTTATAAATTTCTAAAAATTTTGTATTTTTAAAACACTATGGACAATTTTTTTTATAATTTTTTTTTAAAATTGAATGTTTTATTTGTTATATTTTTTATATTTCCCTTTTTTTATTCTAAGTCTAGTGCGAGTCCCAATCCTCTCCTAGACCTAGTAAGGGTTGCAGCCGTAGCTGGCCGATACCCTCACCAGATTTCATAGAGAAAAATGAAAGAAAAAGAAAGATAAAGGAAACAGAAAAAAAAATGTATAAAAATCAAGAAATTAGAAAGCAAAAAAAAATTAGAAAATAACCTATTTATGTGACGCTTGAGAACGTCACGAGCTACTAGCATGGGGAAGTATAATAAAAATTTTCACATCATCCCTGAAAAGCATCGCACGAGTTTAATAAAACACATATGCTTCTTTTAAGATGCCACTAGTTTACCAAATATACATTTACGGCTTTTATATTACAAACATAGTTGGCAGAACACAAAAAGAACATTGTCCTGAGAAGAGGGACAAGGTCACCTATCACCGCCACTATGCTTCTCCACTCTAAAAGCCTGCCTTTACAAACGTCAACTAACCACTAAGGGTCGATGACGTCAGCCCTCGACGACTGATCGGTAACATAATCAAGAGGACCATCGAAGCTCCTAAGTGATCCAAGCAAATCACCATCGAAGATCGCATACCATGTTACGTATCGATGAGGAACCCACTTGGCAAGTCCTATGTTTACTTATACCATAGTGGTGCGCTTGGTATAAATAAAAACTAAATTCGACAACACTACATCTTCATACACGTAATCAACATGCATTGGAATTCCAAATGGCAATGGTGGTGGAAAGGTCATACTACATATCTGAAAAATAAAAAGGTGAGTTGAGGCTTGATAAATGAAATCTCTAAGGTAGATGCTCCTCTTACTAATCAACCTAGTATTCACAACCACAAGCATTCATAAGTGCATAAGCATACGCATGATTTTCTTTCATAATAACATGTCATTATAAACTATAACACTTTCGCATGACATCGTGCATACGATGCAGTGAATAGCATGTAATTTCACATGCACTAGTATCACCTAGTGTTTATTCACACAATAAATATATTCACGTGAGCATGCATTGGGGTTATTATTCCATCTTCATCCCAAACACTCTCGAGGCATCCCGACACAAGGGCATCTCGCAACTCCCAAGGCATCCCAAGACACTCCTCGAGGCATCTCAAGACACTTCCTGAGGCATCCGAACACACCGGGCATTGTCGCCACCATTATGTGGACGACGGAATACTACCTTAATATTATCATACAACAATGATACACATGAATATGCACAACTCAACATTGGTACACCACATCATTTTTCTCAAACCATCTCAAGCATAAACATTCTGATTCATGCATCAGTTACCTAAATAGTGATTAACTTACTTTCCTCTTTTCCATTCTCATGTCTCCAAAGATATTGTGATGAATACAAGCATAAAAAAATTTGAAGTTTTTAAAATAATATTATCCGGATTCGGTAACTGTTCTTCATCGGCAACACAGGAAATCAGCAACTCACAGCATACGATCGGTCACTTTTGTATGTATATATATAATATATTAGTATTATTTTTATTATTATTATAATCATTATTACATGCGGAAACTTCCACAATAGTCAACCCCATTGACATCGTAAATATAACAGAACCGGCATCATCATCTTCTTTTTCTGCTTTCTTTTTTTTTTTTCATATAAAAAGTCCAAAGTCCACCAAAGTCATCTGTGACTTCCTGCTTTACCGACTTCGAATGGGCAACTTTTACCGAATGAATCGGCAATTCAATGGGAAACTCCGGTAACTTCAGTTTAACTAAAATTCGGTATTTTGTCCCCATATCAATAACAAAGCTAGTTTACCCCTTTCACTATTTTTATCAAACATAGTACCAATTCTCATAGAGAAACAATCAAACATGTTGGCGTGTGAAGCAAAAAATATATATTAATGGCTTTTTTGTCTTTTCTCCTTTTTTACTTCTAGGTTAAAAGATATATATCTTATATTAGCGATGAAAAGGCAATAACTATCACGAGAGGAAAAAAAAGAAAGAAAAGCGCAAAGTTAGCAAATAGAGAAAAAAAAAAAAGAAAAAGAGGCCGTGATGACTTTGAGTGTCCTCAATCTCTTTGTGCCCTGATCTTGTGAGAAGATCGTAAATGTATTCCTACTTTTCTTGAAGACTAGTGGATTCACAGAGTGCCGCTGTGCGGAGACGTAGCCCAAGTTTGGGTAAACTTTAATAACAAATCTCTGGTGTGTTCTTTTGATTCTGTCTTTTATTGATATATTCTGCTACTATGAATTGTTTGCTCGTATTATTTTTCTGGAATTGGTGTGCGATTCCTAACAACTGGTATCGGAGCCTGGGTTGGCTAGTCAAAAACATAAAGGGTTTTTCGGTGACGTTTGATTGAAAGCAAAACAGTATAGCAAAAGATAAAAATCAGAATCGATAAATTCAATGGGCAGGATTCGGATGGTGGAAACTTCAAATCGAAGACTATCTTATCAGAAAGATCTCTATGCACCACTTGAGGATTGAAAAACCCGAACTCGCGAAAGTGGATCCAACAGCAGAATCGGGATGGAAAATTCTTGATTGAAAGGCATTAGGTGCGATTCCTCTTAGCTTGACAAAAAAGACAGGGTGCCATATCGCGAAAGCAAAAAATGCAAAAGAAGCCATGGATATTTTAATGAATATCTATGAGAACCCGTCCACATCAAATCAGATATTTTTTGCCTGAAAAAATTGGTTAATATGAAGTTATCTGACAAAATCTGTTGCAGAGTATATTAACTATTTACACAGGTCACAAGTTCGTTGGAATCCGCAGGCATAAATTTGATATGAAACTGCAAGCTTTATTGTTTTATGTTGCTTCCAGAAAGCTACTACACCCGCGGGTGCAAGGAATTTCGAGCACATGAAGGATGATTTGACTCTAGATGATGCTGATGAGCAAAAATTCATGGATGAGAGAGGCGAAGGAAAGTTACAAGTGGAGATACGTCTTTCAGCATCTACACGATTCAGCCGGTACTCGAGTGGAGAACCGTGGGGAGTAAAACAAAGGAAAATTTAGCGGGCGTCTGGTTTCAAAATCACAAAGGGGGAAGAGAGCATGCAAAAAGATGAGTATTGGTTCTGTCAACCAAATCGGCCACTGTTAGATTTCACGTGTGAAAATACAAAACAGAAGTAGCCGAGCATGAGAACAGGAGGAATGGGTAGATATGGTTAGCGATGAACCTTGATAGAGAACTGTATTTGTAGCAAGGTTTGACCTAAACAACGATTAAGTGGTTTCTGACTCTGATGCTTCTTTTCATTACTATCTCGCAAAGCGATTATACGTGCTGATTAGCCAGGGACATTTTTGGGCAAAGTGGCGTGGGAAACGCCCAACATGGTACGATGAGGAAAAAAGAACTGTAATTGAAATCTACAAGTGCAAATGCAACTCCAACTGTTTGCACCGCCGTGCAAATAGACTATTCCCGAGTGAAGGAAAAATCTGATCTCAACTAGTAAACTAATCACATAAGCATGTAACAACTTTTGGTTGCTTGCGCAGCACGTGGAGATCACACCAGGCGGTAAGAGTACCCAAAGACAAAGGGAAAGCATACAGCGTACAATCTACCTTCTATTTAGGGATACTAATATCATTATTATCAGTTTGCAACTACAGTGGCTACAGGTTAATTGTTGTACTCTGCCATTCTATCGTAGTAGGAATCTTGGTGAAACAGGTGTTGTAAAACAGTTACACTCAACGCAAAATTACATTCTAGGTATGCAAAAAGTTGAGCTAGAGTTCGATGAGAGTTGCATTTATGGATAACAAAAGGCGATTGTTTTCAATTGACATGGGCATGGTAGAATTAAAGTGGCAAAAGCTTTAGAGTTGGTTAATACTGATGTTGTGGGGAATTTGGATTAGGTAGATCTATTACTCGGGTGGTAAGAGATATGTGTCGCGTTCATTGATGCACCTGCGACAACCGAAAAAAACTTGGGTTCTAGCTCTCAGAAGAACAAACAGAAGTATCTCGGGGCGGTGTTCAAAATATGAAAAACTATGAATAGAAAAGAGACAAATTTATCATATTAAAACTTGAAGTCTGAGCCCCCACATAGCGCCGTGATATATACGAAGTGTAATAGAATTTGCAGAATACTTAAGCCGAAAAGACATACACGGGTGAAGGACGATTCCTAAAAACTCTCAATGGAGAACGGTATCTGAGAGGATAAACCGAACTGTTTGAAACGTGCAAGATGCATGAGACTACATGCAAGATCACACTTCACTTATGGGCTACTACAGTTGATGCAGTTGTTATTACATTAATAGGAGTCCATCTAGTGTGCTGGATCGAAGGATATCGCAAGAGTAAATGTGCGCGAGTACAAAAGAATTATTCTCATATCTAACGTAGTTTTTTATGTATGCAGCGCGTTGATTGATAGAGAGTATAGGGAAGAAGCCTGCAATACTAAGTCAAGAAGTGCTGTCTTTATTGGAATATAGCGATGGTTAAAATAGATATAGGCTCTTGGGATCTCAGAGAATAACAAAGTTAGTCGCAGCTAGAAAAGTGGTGTTCCATGAGAAAGATGACACAAAGATCACAGGCCAAAGCGTCTGAGCACCGCAATAGCAGCCAGAATATGTTGAGCTGGACATCATTCATATGAATGATGATTGCTACCAAAACATCAGATGTACTTGAAGAGAAGGTGCAAAGAGGAACAACATTTCAATGGAGCAGACCAGTTCAAGAGGCCAATGCGAATGATCAAGGAATAGAAATAACAACCCTTGAAGTATCTATTGAGGAGATCTACATGGTGAGAAGCCAAAGATAATTTTATCATCAGCAATAATTAGAAACCATGT